>BLKR01003668.1:0-135644 GCA_011170035.1 Teleogryllus occipitalis | reverse complement strand
CAGCAAAACCCCGATATAAGAGACCCCGTTATAAGAGAATCCCGCACATAAGAGACAAAATTCACGGTCCCGAGGTCAGTTGTATATAAACAATGTATTTATTTCCCGCATATAAGAGACCCCGTTATAAGAGATTCCCGCCTAATGTAGACAAGATTTTATGCCCCGCCATGCGTTCCTTCCCGCTTGTAAGAGACAAAGCGTGAAATTTTCCTCCAGGTGATTCAGGAATTTCGTTAGCTTGGTAAGGGTTGGGGCACGTGCTTTAAATAGACTGGAGTAGGATTTTGCACACCAGCATCACCTGGAGGGGGGGTAAGGGGGCTGCAAATTTCTCTTGAGGAAAGCTCATTCTGTAAGCTCCGTGTCTCTTGGCAACAAGGAAGACGCTACAGTGTGTACATTTCTATTATTTTTGGTACATTGGAGCTATTTTCTGCCATGTGCACAATTTCGAATGTAGTTAGTGCAGTTATTAGTGTGAAATACTGCATTAGTACGTGTGTACATTATTACATACGCGCGTTAGTGCTACGCAAGTGAATTTATGCTTTTTTTTGTTTTGTTTTTGCCTTCAATGAAGTTGGCAAAAAGTTTGTCCGAGTTATGGCATCGAAACGGAAGGTTTCATCGCTCGCCGAGAAGTTGGACATTATCAATGAAGTTGATAAATGTAAAGGGCAATCTCTGAGAGCTGTGGCAGAAAGATTGAAAATTCCAGTTTCGTCCCTTGGAAAGATAATGCAAAAGAGAGAAGAAATCCTCATTGCCGCCGGGAAGATGGGTTCGGCGAAAAAAAAATCGTTTGTCTCCCTTCAACGAATTGGAGAGGATTCTGTTGGAGTGGTTCCAACAGTGCAGAACTGTAGGTGCCCCCGTTGATGGGAACATTTTGCGGGAGAAGGCGCATGAAATTGCTCTGTGCTTGAACATTGAAGATTTTTCAGCGTTGAAGGGGTGGATTGAAAGGTTTAAGAAGAGACATGATATTGTGTATAGAAACATGTGGGGAAAGCAACAGTGTGAGTGCGGAAAAAGTGGACGAGTGGAAGGACAATTTACCTTCCCTCATTAAAGATTATGAACTGAAAGATATTTTTAATGCGGACGAAACGGGTCTTTTCTTTTCGATGTTGCCCAGCAAAACATTTGCTTTTAGAGGAGAAAAATGCCACGGAGGTACCAAGAGTAAAGAATGATTATCAGTTCTCCTTTGTTCCAATGCTCTTGGTACAGAGAAACTGAAGCCACTAGTGATAGGGAAGTTTGCAAAACCTCAATGTTTCAAAGGTATCCAGCATCTCCCCTGCGAGTATAAAAACAATAAAAATTCCTGGATGACCTCAGAAATTTTTGTTAATTTTCTGAAGGCATTTAATGCACGAATGGCAAGTGCTGGGAGAAAAATTCTCCTCTTTATTGATAAGTGTCCAACTCATCCTCCTGATACTTCCTTCCTAAAAAATATTAATGTGATATCCCCCCCCCCCCAATTGTTCGAGTGAGCTGCAACCACTTGACTTAGGTGTTATTAACAATTTTAAAACCAAGTACAGGAAGATTACAAGATTTTGTTCTACATTGAAACTCAAAAGATCTGGCTAAATGGGATCTGGTTTCAAGTTATTAATGTTTCCTCAAGTTTAAAATGACATACAAATCTTACTAATCCATAAAAAATATGGTAACATTTCACTAAACGTGTCAAAAACCCATTTCCCACTTATAAGAGTTCCCGCTTATAAGAGACAAAATTCCATTCCCCCAGGTGTCTCTTATAAAGGGGTTTTGCTGTAATTGTCAATATACTGTATACTGTTTCCTAAGCAAACAACCAACATTTTATTAGGCTCTCCTACATTAGAAAAGTATTATATTTTATGACTGCTTACAATTCAAAATTTACATAAAAGGGTTTTTGAAATAAAAGGTTACTTTCAATTATTTTCATGAAAAGTATTATCATGGGAGATCATATTGTTATTTTACAAATATTTATTAAAACAACATTAACCACACCCAATCAATCAAGATTTTTAATTTGTTTTTCAGTCATGCTACATAAATATTTCCCCTCTCTCAAAAAGGCATATACAAACCTGTTCCGGCATTGTTTAGGTGAGCGGTATGTTCGGGAGACATTGTTTACAATTTCAGATACAAAATCCCAATTTGGTGTGTGAGCTGGAGATAATCCAGCAAGGTTGAGTGGAAGTTCAAGATACACTTGCACTGCCTAAAACAAAATCAACAAAATATAATAATAATTTCATATAAAAATGAATTCTAAGAGAGTACAGTATTAAGCAACACACAATCAATATAAACATTTCTCAGAATATTCATATACATGGGGATTAAGATATCACTAGTAGGTGAAGATATGGTATCAAAACTAACAAAACACAACAAAATAAATGAATGTATAAAAAAACACTTAACAAATATGGACACTGAGATTAGATTACACAATATTGTTGGAGAACCCACCTTGTACGGTAGTGAAACATGGATATTAAAATAAATGCACAAAAAAAGAATCAAAACCACCAAAATGAAATATAATAGATCAATTATGAAATTATCAAGAGATAAAAAATGAAGCAATTTGAAAAAAACTTAAAAGAATAAAAATATTGTTTTAGACACTGAGAAATACCAAAATAAATGACACCACTTAAAAAGAATGAACATTTCCCAAGGAAAGTACTAAAATACAAGTTCTGAAAGCAGGTTGCAAAGATTTTGGTGATCTTTCTAGTCTGAAAATATTTTGCCAACTTTCTGGATGATGTAAGGAACTTTGGTGGATGTCGCAAATGAGTGTGAATATAGTTATCTACCTTTGGTTTTGGAAATGTTTTGCTCATAGTTACTTCTGCGAATTCAAATCACTTTTGTTATAGAATTACATAATTCTGTAAATGCCCTACATACTGTAACAAGCAAGCTTCGGTGTATATTTGACATCGATAAGGATTTATATACATGGCCTACTTGGGACTAAAATACAGGTTGGCAATGCTTCAGATACTATGGAGACGATGAAGGTGCAAAGAAGAACAAAAATTAAAACCCAGAAAAGAGGTAATATCTTGGAGTACAGATTAAAGTTTGACATCTTGAAATACAGTTGGAAGATATACATGTTGGAGTACAGATGAAAGTTTAAAGTCTCAGAGTTTAGAGTCTCTGATGTCTTGGAGTATAGACGAGAGGTAAGACCTCTTGAAGAACAGATGGAATGTGGACGTGTTGAAAGGACTTTCCTTATTGTATTCTTTAGTTACAAATTGTTGTGTAAAGTTTGTTATCATTGTTATTGCTGTTGTAAATAAAGGTTTCTTTTTTTATTTTGAAATTGGAAGCTTTTAAATTTTATAAATCAGTTAGTTGCCATGTTTCAAATACAGTGAAACTTCGTTTGTATGTTTCTCACTTATATGTTTTTCATGTTTGTTTAATTATTTATTCATTATCAATATACAGACAAGTTAGTCCTTTATTTACAAAAAATACAATAAAAACTCCCCTAGCATGTAGCAACATAACCATAGAAGTACACATATGTAAAATTAACAAAAATTAATTTAGTCATATCATATTAAAATATCTTTTTTTGTTTTGTTAAAAATATTAATATTAATCTATTGTGTTCAGTCATTCAAATTTCAAGATTAAATTGCTCGCTAACGTTAAAAATGAAGATTTATCTGTCTCACATTATTCTAAGTTCAAATTGTTGACTAATTTACAACAACGATTAATAACATTATTGGCTGTGTAGGAATGATGGTAAAATCGAATAGCAAAATTTCCCTCGTTCTAGAATTAAAAATTCGGTGTTTTAAAAATTAATTGTTTTTGCAAAATTTTACAATTAACTTCTCCCATTATCAATTTTCTCAGAAACAATAGGCCTTTCAAATTTCTATGAGAACATAGTGATGGAATTTGTAGTTGAACTGCTATGTTACTGTAATCATGATTTACATATGGATCATCCAATCACAGACAGTATGCCACCATTCTAAAAAATTTGTGTTGGACTGTTTCAATTCTAGATATATATCTCATAAAAAAAGGAGACCATATCACAGATGAATACATCAGTATTGGCTTGACGAGCATGAGATAAAGTGATCTCAGAACCTCTACTGAATGCAAATCTCGGCAGATTCTCTTCACAAATCCCAAGACTTTGTTAGATCTGGATATTGTGCGCTAAATGTGATCTGTAAAAGTCATCTGAGAATCAAAAATCACTCCAAGATCTTTATGAGTGTAAACTCTTTCAAGTGGTGTGAAATTCATCACATATTCAAAGGCCTCGTTCGTTCTAGATCTTGAGAAAGTTATTGATTTACATTTATCAATGTTGAAGAGATCATTTCCCACGCACCACGCATACAAGGCATTTAGGGTGTCTTGCAATCTCACTCTGTCATCGTCGGACTGGATTTTTAAAAAAATCTTCAGATCATCTGCAAAAAGCAAATACTCCACATTCAATATACTATCACAGATGTTGATAAAAATGTTAAATAAAAGATGACCTAAGTGTGACCCCTGAGGGACACCTGAAGATGCCTCAAACGAACTAGAAACATTAGTCTTATAAGATACCATTTGAACACAATGATACAGGTAGCTCCGAAACCACTCGAGTAATGGTCCAGTGACCCCCAACCACTCTAAGCAAAATATTATGGTTTATCGAGTCAAAAGCCTGGCTAAAATTGGTATAGATACAGTCAACCTGAAGTTTTTTTCCCATAGCTTCCAACATCTTCAATCTAGCAAAAGTAATAGGACAAATTTGCTTCAATATTTCTACCTGGCATAAAACCAAATTGTCTATCAGAAAGATGTGGATAGATAACAACTCCAATTCTGTCCATAAGCAAGGATTCAAAGAGTTTAGGGATGACACTCAGGATAGAAATCGGTCTGTAATTCTTCATGTCATTTCTGTCTCCAGACTTTAAAATAGGTAATATAAACAAAGACTTCCACTCATTTGGAAAAATACCCTCTGTCAAAGATCTTTCAAATAACAGTCCAAGAATTTGTGCAAAAATGAAACCACAGTTTTTCAACAGAATAGATGGAATACCATCTGGACCTACAGAGCTCCCAGAATCCAATCCTTCAATTTTACATAAAATGTCAGCTACATTAATTTCTATACCATTCAGTGCCAGAGGTGGCTCAGATATCTCAACTGGTCTTTCATAAACAGTGGTATCAGCTTTCTTATAAAAAAGATGAAAAATATTTCGCAAAACTTTCCACGATGGATGTACTATCATTAAATACTGATGAATCGCAATGCATAATATTAGGAAGGCCCTTACACTCTCTTTTAGAATTAACATACTTCCAAAAATTTCTTTGATCCGCTGTGATACATCTCGTTAAATTCGCATTACAGTAAAACCCCTCTTTTACACGTTTCATGGGACCATAGGAAAAATGATGTAAATTGCGGGAAATGTAAATAAGGGGAAATGATTTTTTCTCTTCAAAACTATAAATAAATTGTATTTAAATACTAAAAAACCAATAATTATAATATTCAGTATTATACACAAATAAGATTATAAAGACAAAAATAAATCAGATATTTTGGTTTGTTTTCTTCTTTTAGCTTGGACTGATTGAATTTGAGACTCTAGTTCATACACTTTATCAAAAGTTGTATCACCACTATCTGCAGCAGAGAGGTATTTTTTTAATGTTTCCAGGGCTGCAAATGCTTGTGCACTCCTGGGAGGAGGTTGATCATCATCGTCACTGTCATCTTCACTTCCATCAGCATCTTCACCAACAGCATTATTTTGAAGATAATCTTGAACAATATCTTCTAATGATGATTGTTCATCAGCAGTACGAACATCATTGTCCACAGATACAAACTTTTCAAATGAAGTTTGAGACTTAATACTTGGCCAGCCCTCACACTCAAAATCAGAAGCATCTTCCACGGCCTCTTCTGTATCTGCCAGGAAGCCAGCTTTCTTAAAACAGTTGGCAATAGTAGACTGCATTACTTCCCTCCATGATTTTGCAATAAAATGCAAGGCATCTAATACTGAAATCTTCATTTCTGCTGCATCCTTACCACATTCAATGTACCTTAAATATTTCTAGACTAAATTTCTACGATAGTGCACTTTGAAATTATTAATGATGCCCAAATCCAAAGGCTGTAATACACTTGTGCATTTGGCTGGGAAAAACTCCATTCTTATGTTTTTTAAATTCAATGTTTTGGGATGTGCTGGGCATTGATCTATAAATAGACAGATTTTTCTATTTTGTGCTCCCATTTTAGCATCAAGAGCATGAACTTGCTGAGTAAATAACTCTGAAGTCATCCATGCTTTTTTGTTTGAGGTGTACGATGTTGGCAATGTTATGTTTTTAAAGCAACGTGGCTTTTTTGCTTTGCCAATAACAAACGGATGCAAGGTTTCCGTTCCATTTGCGTTTGTCCCCAACATTACCGTGAGGCGAACTTTACTATGTTTGCCCCCATGGCTTGGTTCATTTTTCATCGCAAACGTTTTATTCGGCAGAAGATTAAAAAATAACCCGGTTTCATCGATATTGAAAATATCTCTTGCATCATATTCACTAATTAATTCATGAAGGCTGGAGTCTTTCCAGGAAGACAATATTTTTATCAACACTATTCGATTCTCCACAAATTGCCTTATATACAACATTGTACCGTTTCTTAAAACGATCAATCCAACCACTGGATGCAACAAAATCGTCTATTCCTAACATATCTGCCACGTTTTTAGCCTTTTCCCTCAAAATTGTACCATTAATTGGTATATTGGATGCCCTTGTTGTCTCAAACCAGTTTTTTAATCTCTTCCAGTTTCTCATATTTTGAGTATTTAACGTACTTTCTCTTTTTAGATTGTTTGTCCGCACTCCTTTGCACTCTGTTCGATTATTTTTCGACATTTCACAATTGTATTAAGAGTTGAAATAGAAATTTCCAACTGCTTTGCCAACACAACATGTGGTCCTGGAAAAGCGTCCACTTTCTTCAAAATCTCCATTTTCTGTTCAATAGAAAAACTTCTTCTATCTTTCTTCTCCGTTGTACTCCACTTCTACAGCTCGAAGTTTTCGCACAATTCCGCCCCGCAATTTACTTAAAATCACTATCACTTTCACACTATCAACAAGCCACAATGAACGCAGTACTGATACTGAATGGCCTAAGTCTCCCTCAGACCGACGCCACATGAAAAAATCGTGCTCCTTGCGAGACCAGAAATCGGAAAACCGGCTTGTGTTGTGGCAAGCAAACTGTTGTATATTACAGGAAAACTGAAATTATACTAACGTAAATGGGGGGTGTTTAGAATATTATGAATATACGAAAACTGATGGGACCAACAAGAAATGTTGTAATTGCCAGGAAAACGTAAATTGCCGGAACGTAAAAGTGGGGTTTTACTGTATATCTTGCAAAATCTCTCCACGCTAAGCTTTTACAAATTGTTCTAAGTTTACAAAATCTTGTATACATTATAGGAGAGTTAAATCGCTTACAATCAACATGAGTCGATTTTTTGTCTATTATTGTGTTCTTCAGTTCACTTCTACACCGTGTTGGAAATGAAGATTATACAATTATTTTCTTAGGTACATAAAGATCTATACAGTTATACAAATAATAATAAAATAAAGACACTAATGTGTTAACATCGCCATCTAACGTACCAAGTCTGGAATAGATATCACATAAAAATTGCACAATCGAACCATAGTCAGCTGCAGAGTAATATCTCCATTCCTCAAAAGTTTCTACAATGCAGTTTGCTTGAAGAGCACAACAAACGCTGAGCACCAGAGGATATTCATCTCATGATCCAACAAATTCATCCGAACAGGTTACAGAGAAATGTTCAATATCAGAAAATATGAGATCCAACACCACTCCTTTATCATTCACAATTACATTATTTTGAAACTAATTTAAAAAACTAACAGTATCAGCTAATGCATTTGCACAGAATTTCTCGCATAGAGTGGTATCAGTATCAAATCTAGGAAAACTCGACAGTTTGCCCTGACCCCAACTCACATGAGGAAGATTATAATTGCCAAAAATTATCCACTTTGAGTTAGGATATTCCAAAAACAAAGATTCAATTGATGCTGTATGAGATAAAAAAAACATCCTCACCAGTGAGTGGCGGAAAATAAACCGTACCAATCATGATATCAAAGTTGTCAGAACACAGGTGAATAAACAAATGTTCTACATCAACAGAACATTCAATTTTCAACCCATGATATACATTTTAATACTGATAAGAACACCACCTCCTACAGTAAATACTATTATTATATCAAGTCATTTCTATATACAATAAAGTTTTTCAAACAAAATTCTGAGCTTAAAATCTCTGAGACTAGCCATGTTTCAGTAAAAACAATAACATCGTAGTTATCTAAAATATAGCCATATTTCTCAATGTCCTTAATTTTAGTGTAAAGCCCTCTAACATTCTGATAATAAGCTTGTCTTGATTTATACGGTTTTTGGTTTTTGATTATTCAATGCTTTAAAGTCAATAATTTTCGACTGACCATTAAAATATTTGATTGTTTTCATAATACCATTTTTATTAAATTCATTGAGCTGTTCTCTCAAGGTTTTCAAATGATTTCTCTGCATCAAAGTTAAATCAGAATTTATCTTATATGGTGCAGCACATTTATTTTTGCTTTTTAGCACCGATATCACCAAATCAGGATTAACAAAAATAACTTTTACTGGTCTGTTTTTACCAGAAATAAATTTACCTCGTCTAATAACATTACAGACTTCACTCTCTTCGAAATTACAAATATCTTTCAAAACGTTATGTATCCAATCACAATATTGTTTTCTGCATATAGTCTCACTCACTGCAAAAGACTCCTCTACATTGTAGATCAACAAATTATTTTTGTGACAACCTATAAGACACCTCATCAGCAATATGGACATCATTCATTATATCTTTCTTCATGTTAGTCTCAATACTGTCAACCTTGACGGTCAACTTAGCAATATCGGCTACTAACTTTGGTAGACACTTTAGCCTGCCCTGGCAATCAATGCAGAGGAATTTAAGCGTACGCTTTTTTAATTCCAAGCATCAAATTTCCAATGTGGTCAGTTCCATACAAACGACATGAAAATGCCGCTGACAGCTATCACAGTTGAAGAACTTCTCTCCCATGGTGTTACATGGCTGCTGGCACACCGCACATACCTCAATGTCACTTGCATCTGCCATAATGAAGATCGAGATTAGCCCACAAACAAGATTCAAACTCAAAAGGTCCAAAGAAAGAGAGAAACGTTTTTGTTTTTCTTCTCACAAAATAGGTGGTAGAATTGCCAGATTCAGCAGCACAATCTGTCACCAGCGTTGAGAGGTTATGTTGACAGTTCAATAGTAACGATTTAAAAATAGTTTTATATGTATGCAATTCAATGCAACTCGAATAATACCACAGTGAGTGCACCAAAATGGACAAGTTATGGCATATTTAAAGAGATAAATAAAATAAAAGGAGAACACAAATTAGAACACGATTCACTTGTGCTGGAAATTTATACGTTTTTTTCGTAAGTCCCAGATAAATTCCCATAATTCCCATGCTAAATTATTTCAGTTATGCATTTTACATTTATATGTTTCTCACACTTATACATTCATAATAAAAGCACCTTTAAGACCATATAACATTCAAATGATCCCAGTGAGTCGCAGGGCGATCTGCATCAAGAGCCCGGAACTTGTATGTTACTCAAGTCGGCACGCTGCAGAGTGCTCCTGACGAGCTACCTTTTGCTCAGCCTCTGAGGCTCTCTTAATGAAACTTGTAATACAGAAGAGCCTCTCGGCCGAGCCCAGGGGCCAAGGCCGCGAGAGCTTGCAGGGGTGGTAGCGCAAAGTCGGCTCCAAGGTCACCTCTGGCAGCGGAACTTCGAAAAATTTGAGTCAGGTGCGTACGGGAGCTCTCTAAGGATCTCAGGAGGTGACAGCTAGCTCCGAGGAAAGGTCAAAGACGCTCCCAGGAGAGAGTAACAATAATAACATCGGAGATACTTTCCGTAGCGGCATGGCACAAGCAGCTAATGAAACTAATCGATTTTCCGCATGGCGAGGCGGGTGTCGTCACTAAGGTCCCCATTGCGTGTCCGTTCTAACAAAAAAGAGAGGTAGGCAAAGGCAATCCCTTTCAATATCAGATAAAATAAAAATTTAAAAAGTTGTTAGGGAGAGTGACAATAAAAAAGGAGTAGATATTGCTAAAGAACTGGGAAAAACTGGTAAAACAATAGTGCAAAAATATTAAGTTTTTAGTTTGCTCATAATAATCAATTTCAGTTATGCATTTTTCTCACTTATACATTTTTTCCCTTCAGTCCCCTGAAAAACGTGTAAGTGAAGTTTTACTGTATATGGTGTATACATTGTGTATGCCGTATCAGCTTCTAAAAATAAAATAAATTGGTATTTCTATTCCTCCCCACCCACCCCACTGATAATTTTTGGTTTGTCTCTCTTGTGCATCATGGACGCTACAGGATCATCCTTCTGATTCCTCACTAAGTAAGCTCTAAATTCCTTGATGTCTTCACATTGAAGAAGAGTTTGATCCTTATTAAAAGCAATATGCAAAGTCCTTGCTTTTGCAGAGCAAATCTCGAGCTAATTTCGCCAATTCCAATATGATTTTCAGTAGTCTGGGTTTCACTGACAATCTTTCCTAGCTGTATGGCTTGACGGATGTTGGATTCATACACTGGGTTTGACATTTTTTGATGTTTAGATTTCGAATTATTTCAAGAAATTTGTCAATATCATCTTTCTTTCTGTTTTGTTGTTCCTGCTTTGCTTTATTGAATTCTGTGGACATTTTTTTTTTTTTTTTGTTTTTGTTTTTGTTTTTGTTTTTGCTGGAGTTTCTCTCCTTAATTTCAATAAGACAATCTATGATTTAATTTTCTCAGTAAATAATTCTCTTGAAGCCTCCCCAAAATTAGGGAATCTTATATTTACAGTTGCCCTATATTTGGGTAAATATGATCTCTAAGTTCTGAGACTATTCAATATAAAAAGGTGTAGAGGCACAAGTTTTTTACACTAACAATAAAAACTACATTAAAAGTGAATTTTTCTTGATGAATCGATATGGTGGGAGTCAGAATTCTTCTTCTTCTTTTAAATTTTTTTTTATTTATTTCATTTTATTTACCCATGCATTTTAAAGTAACATATTTTTGGGAAAAATACAAAATTCAAAAGAAAGCCATTAAACATTTAAAAAATTGATATCTTTGTGCTTTATGCATATAAGAAAATAATTTTTTAATTCAGTATCAATCTCAAAAATCATTTAACTTTCAGTTATGATTGCTCCAGAAATTCTGACAAAGTAATGTTAGCAAACAGAAGATCAGTAGTTTATTTAAACCTAGTGAAAATGCAAGCATCAAGTTCAGCTTATTTCAATTACAATAACTGGTGTCTTGCTACTACATGAAGAGAACATTACGAGTCTGTGATAGTGAGGAAAGAAGCTTATTTGTAGAAACTTCTGGTCAGGTTGCAGTTTTTGCAACTATGTTGCAGTTGCAGGCAGAAATACAACATTCAGTTGACAAGCACTTCAGCAGTGAAAACACCATTGACATAGGGTTTAGAAAATCAAGGATGTACATATTGCACTGAGAGCATTGGCCATACCCTTCCTTCTGAAAGACTTATACCATCATTTGTCACTATTACATGCTATTCCAACACGATAATAAACCTTTTTGTCATTTATTTGTATGTTTTAACGTAATTTTTTTCTTAAAAGTTAAAAAATATAAATAAAAATTAAAAACTCATGATTTCTCATCACAGATTACCATGAAAAAATTAATACACAGATTTTTGTGTAATTGGAAAAAAAATTAATGCCTCTAATACTGTATCAATCCTTTCATCCTGTATTCATCCTTTTCACACGTCCATTAACAAACTTTTACATTAAGTTTCGTACACAACAAAGAATTGATAATACAATTTTCTTCCAATTGCTTGAAAAAGAACCATACCAACACCACAATACATCAGTGAATTCCACATATCCTTCAGATATCTCTCAAGAACAATGTTTTGTTCTTTTCTGTTTTAAGAAAACTTCCATACAACAATAATATATATGGATACCACGGGCTTAATATTAATGTTTTTAAAAAAATTTGCAACAAATTAATACCTAAAGTAGATTGAATAATTTTTTTATTCATAACGTTCTCTTGCAAGTCAATTTAATTTTTACTTTAACACGTTGTGGTCCGCGGATGATATTTCTCGTCATTTCACGCTCTCACTTTAAGAGCTGTAATTAATTTCAGAAAATATTACTCTTTTTTGAGTGATACTAGCACTTTTGGAATCGTTTGCGGCCCACCTGTATTCATTTTCAACAGTATATTTTTCATGTTTTCAAACAGGCAGATTGTTGATTTCAACCCTCCAGGAAAATGTCTGGGATTTGTAGTAGGATAGTGTCCTACCATAATGGGTTCATTAAAATAAAAATTAATAAAAATAATTAAAATATTAGTTGTTTAAACTAATTGTTTTAAATTAAATATGGTTCTTGTTATGCCACACCTGCAATAAGGCCCAATCTTCATGAATCAACCATTCTGGAGCATTATCGGGTTCAGGCTGAGACTTTGTAGGAATGGCAGACTTCAATCCTGACAACGTAAGAGGATTTCGAACCATTCCCCTGTATTTCTGAAATTTCATGTCTCTTCGCATCTTCATAATAGCCGGTGACTGTCTATCAAATAATGATCTTGGTGAATACATTGATTCTTCACGGTGTCTCACTTTAAGAGGACGGCGACCTTCAATAACAAGAGAAAAATATTTACTCATACAAAAGGAAAGATTTTCAGAAATCAACCCCACAATAGAAAATGATTCACGACTCACTGTGGTAAATTAAACTTAATACATAGTTCATAAGAACATATCATCCACAAACACAACCAAATTTAATTTTGTAAGGCACTTCATTTCAATAGTAACAATAGGAACTAAAACAAAATATTACAATAAAACGTTAATGACTATCCAGAAATTAAATCAAACAATTCCCGGGTAGTGTGTTATTAAAAGATTTTAATGTTTCTGCATCGCAACCTGCAACTACCTTCCCTTCAATTGCCCATAAACAAAAGTAAGTTGAATAAAACCAACCTTCTTTGTCATTAGCTGATGCATCCAACCTCATTCGTTTATGTTCTTTTTTAATGTACACTGGAGGTAACTGAGATTCAGACATCACACTTTGTTCATACAAAAATCCAATAGAATGATCAATATATACATCATTATCATCTTGAGGGGGTGTTGGCGGGCACCACATCTGCAAGTTCACAAATGTCGTCCATTAGTCAATGAATGACATTGACAGTAAAACAGTTCACTGCTTACAAAACGGTCACAAAATTCTGCTATAACACAAAGTAAAATACAATCTTTCACAACTGAAGAAATATTGTACACTTGCTAATTTTTAGTGAAAAAAGTATTCCTTTGTTCTTTTCAATGCAAATAATTTCAGAATAATTTATTTCCTTCTTAAACAATACATGTTTTAAGTATTTATGTTCATGATAAAAAGGTTTCTCTTGGGCATATCTATCAACAAATTCAAAATCGATTTCAGCTTTTCCTGATCCTGAATTATCAGGAGAGTGACTATTTGTAGGTACAAATATAATTTTATGTAGATTTTTAAAATATTAATTTTAATTTTTTGTCTCCTGAGAAGTTACAATAATTGAAAGTTAATTTTGCATTTTGCTTAATGACAGAAATAAATACAATCTAAAACATTGACTTTTACGACTTGCATGTAGCACCCAAATTTTTCTATAAAAATTCGTCTCATTTTTCAATAAGACTCCATAAGTGCTGACTGATAAGAGTATTTTGTATTAACTCTAGAATGCTATCTTGTATTTCCAGGATTACGCAAGATCTACTTCATGAAGGGAACATGTACATCAATGAATACAGGTGTGCAAGTGTCTTAGAGCTGAATGTGAATATCGATTGCATGAAAGGGAGAAATATTTCAACAAATCATCATTCTAATTTAATAGGTTCAGTTCCTATAAAAAAGGCACTCTCCTATCTTCATTTCAAATGAACATGTATTAAAAGGCAAGAAGTTTAAAATTAATTGAAGCATCAATTTACATTTTTCAATAATCAGTTATATCAGATGTGAAAATGCCTAATTGTCTGTATAGTGTTGTGGTCTTTTTGTTTTACTCTAAGGAATAACACAAATGAAACAAAATTCAGACAATGCTCCAGTAAGAAATATCAATTAAACTTCTGAGTTTTTAATATGAGATACATTGGATAATGTAGTTAATAGCAACAAATCTGTGTATTGACATAGGTCTATTTCTGCCCCCCACCCCCACCCCACAGAAAAGAATAAATACCACTTACAGGCATTTGCTCTTTGCAGTTGTCTGAAATCCACATCTGAAAAAAGAAAAAGAACATATAAAGAGAACTCTGAATTTGGAAACTTTATAATTGGCCAACTTTTGAAAAGGTACTTTCAAGCAGACCTGGAGATTTATTTGCAAATCAGATCTTTCAATACACACATATATACCAATTATAACCTCAAACATTAATGCCAAAAGTTAAACGCAAGGAAAAAATGAAATAAAATACTGGCATACCTAGTCCCAAACTAACGTTTGTCATGGAGGAAAGTGTTGAATTGAGTTTTCTCCTCCAAAGCAAAATAGTGTAAAAAATAAAACAAATAAGGAAATTGGGAATAATATTTAACCAATGTGATGATTCTTAAAGAGAGACCTTTGTTTTGGAAAATTTCAATGCACATAATACATTAACCTGTCTTACTGCAGCATTCAGACTCTTTAATTTCAGCTGCACAATGACTAATTTATCCTCGTAATTTTCCTTACTCGCTGTGCATGCTTATATCTTGGGTAGTCTCCAAGTTTGGAATGGCAAAGGCAAAGTTTTGGTGCCAGTTACAAAAAATTTATTCCACAGTATTGAAGGCGGATTCAATTCATAAAGTAATCCAACCAATTAACTCTATACTGTGGCCACATGAATTTTAAAAAATTCAATTCAAGGTAATGACAAGCCTATGCCATACCAAACTAATTTTGACAGCCAATAAACAAGCACACCGAGCAACATGACACCAAAACAGAGCTCCACCTTTGAATCCACTTGGAAACGTACCAAGAAATAAGTAACACAGAGTATAGCAAGGAAAGAATATATCTTTATTCTCCTTTCAGTACTATTTCACAGGACAATTTAAATAGCGTGACAACATGTCACATTTCTGTATTACAACAAAACCACATGATCGCAAAATCACATGGCATATCATTCTTCACTCATTCACACATCAATTTATAGTTACAATATAAAGAACAGAAAAGCCATCCTCCCACAGTATTGACTTATCTGAAATGTTCATTTCCATCCACTTTCATATAACTAGTTTATGTACATTGGTTAAAACTATGCTGTAAAAAAACTGTCCTTTAGAATACACAAGGAGTGCCTTCAAAATCGAAGCTTATTTACAGCAGGCTGTCTTAGGTAGCAATAAACGACATTAATGCTCTTCATGCAGAGGCACATTGTCTAATTCTCAATGCACTAAAGTGCTTAGTTTCATACAGTGCCTCAACACGTTTCAATTTAGGCATATAATGCACTCACAAAGCTCAAGTAATTGGGCCATTTCCTTCTATTGAATGATCAGATCTGCGTGTTAGCCTGCTTCCCCTGCTTCCTCTTTTTGGAGTAGCAATTTCAATACATTCACTGGTGTATGAACCGATGTCATTTTCAGAAGTCCTAGAGGGTGTAACTGAAGCACGTCGTGTCCTTATAACCAAATTTGGATTGGAATATGGTGTAGGTGATGAACTATATGGGCCAGAAGAATTGCTGTTTTGTGAGGGCCGCCGAGGAGTTATTTGAGAATCATGTGATTTAATTGAATTATGAAGGCCACGACCGCTTCCCCTGCGATACCGAATACCTCTTCCCCTTGCTATTGATGCTGGGGTACGTCCAGAAGCAGATCCAACAGGCTTAACCCCAGGTAAGATTGGACTCACATCAAGAGTCCAAAGATTAATGCTGACAGTACCTCTCGAGCGAGTTCGAGGACTATTTGAATTAACTATATGGTGGTTGTTTGGAACAGTTCTTGGAAAGTGACCATTGCTTTTCAAATCACTATCTGAGTCCACCCCAGTATATTCACTGCCTGCATCACTTTCTTCACTATTCAAACTCATAACTTCAGTTGCTGAAGTGTTTTCACTGTCACTACCCGAAGAGTGGAGTTTTTCTACTTGTATCCGAGCTCCCCTACCTCCCCTACCTCGCCCTCGGCCCCTGCCACCTCTCCTGCCCTCTCTTTTGGGTCCCCCCGCGTTGCTCACAACCTGATTCTGGGAATCCTCGCGTGAGAAAGTGAGAAGCTGGTCGTCATCATCTTCCAGGCGTGATCTCCTTTCTTCTTCCTCCTTCAAGGCCTGAAGACGACCCAGCTCCCATTCTCTCTTCTGTTGCTCAATTTCAGCTTCAGCTGCCGCCAACTGTTCTGCTGACCAAGCTGAATCTGTTTCTTCTACGAATTTCATTGCATATCGTTCCACAGGAGTAAGCTGTGAATTCAATTACAAACAATATCAGAACAAAAGCTCACCACCATTAAGAGTTTCATGTAAACCAAAAGAATATAGGATGTAAACTAATTAAATAAATTATTTAATTAAAAAATTATTACACATTTACAAGATGCTATTATGGATATCAATCCAATTAAGAATGTCTGAAAACACCAAGAATCAGTACCTGCTGCATGATGTTATTCACTTCCTGTTCTGCTCTACTGATTTCAGGGTCTCCTCCATTAGTTTCACCATCTTCCAGAGGAATGTTCTCATCAAATTCGGCCAAATCTGCAGCTGCTTCAGCCTTTGCAGTCCTGGCTGCCAATACATCTGTTTCATCTTCAGCAGCAGCCAGTGCAGATTCCAAAGCACCTAGAGCCATCTTGTCCTCATGAGGAGATGGAGGGAGCTGTAATCATATAAATTGAAATAAGTCTTACGACAATCAGAAAATACAAAGAAATGATAATTATTTTTCCAAATAGTTAGTTCATGTTCTCATAATTTCTAACATTATTAAATATTAATTATTATTTCATCATTATTAAATCATCTTAAAAGTAACCAACCTGACTATCGCTTGGACGTCTTCTTTCTGCATCTCTATCCAGTACTTCTGCCATTCTCCTGGACGCATCATTTTCGCCAACATCAATATTGAACAAATCTTGGATAGTAGACTGTAAAGCAAGAAAGCAGAAATTATGAATAATATTTATTCCTTGGCAACAGGTGCACACTTAATTGTCAAAACATCTATAAAGCTGATACTGGATTTCTAAATCGAAAAGTAAAATATCTGAGAGAACTCTTAACTGCAATGACAGTAATACATTGCAACCTTTCAATACTCTAAGAGAGCCACTAGTATTCACCTTCTTACTAAAAAATATTGAATGTTATACTATTATACTTAAAATATTACTGTTCATATGATTAAATACCAAGAAACCATTTAAAAACTGCTACAGCAGAGATGCATAGAAATAAAAAGATTTGAGTTAGAAAATATCTTCTTTTGCTTTTTATTCAACTCTCAACATTGAACTTTTAGCAAATATTGTACTTAAAAGTTACTTAAACACTTACACTTTTAAAGTAAGCTGTTGTGAAGTTACCACCTTCAATAGCAAGATCTCCCAAAAGTCTCTTTTGATTTGCTTTCTTCAAAATATTTTCTTCTACGGTCATTTCACTGACAAGCCTAATTAAAAAAATATTCATATTAATATGCAAGAATACAAGAATATGTTAACACAATTCGGGACAAATTACCTATAAATGTGAACATCTCTGGTTTGTCCAATTCTATGGCATCGATCCTGGGCCTGAGCATCCATTGTTGGGTTCCAATCACTGTCATAAAATATCACAGTGTCAGCCCCAGTAAGATTCACGCCTATGCCACCAGATCGAGTTGAAAGAATGAAGCAGAAGATCCTTTTATCAGCATTGAAACGTTCCATGAGAATCTGAATGAAACAATTACATCCATTACTGAATAATTTTTGTGTATGTACATATTTGTACAGTAATGTAAACAATAATAGTACATTTAATTAATTAATTGAAATAAAATCAATCAGCAATAAAATCGAGTAATACCTCAGATTTTTCCACATACAAAAACAGAGATAAAAATAAAAATTGCAGAACAAAAGGTTTGTCACAATCAACTCAATTGTCATAGTTTGGCATGCTAAGTGTGAAGTTGGTAACCTGTCCTATGGGGGCAACCATCAATCCCAAAAAACATTGTGTAGAGGAGCGTTAGCTCATCAACAAGAGTCCACATGAAATGGAAGAGGTTACAGGAATGGTCAAATGTACACTTTGATGGGGTGGTTGGTTGAGGAGAGGTGTAATTATCATTTGTTTGTGTTTTATTATTATTATTATTATATTATTATTATATTATTATTATATTATTATATTATTATTATTATTATTATTATTATTATTATTATTATTATTATTATTATTATTATTATTATTATTATTATTATTATTATTATTATTATTATTATTATTATTAGTTTTTCACACAAGTAACAATTATAATCATTCAACAATCAAATATGAAAATCATTTAAAATCAATCTGAGTAAGAGGTAACAATATCACTGTGGTAATTGGAGGAGAATTTTTAAGTTTTACCGCCAAAGTAAGTGATGTTAAACAACTCAACAACACTGTTGCATGGGAAGGGAGAGGGACAGTTGAATTTTGATGGCTCGAGAAGCAAGATGTATTTTCACTGCTCTGTACAATTAATAAGTAGTAATGTATACCAAATTTACCTGAATTTAAGTTGACCCCCTAATTTTGAAGAGACCTCCTGAGAATTTATTAAATATTTAACAAATTCTTACTATTTAGTCAAAATGGAATTGCAAATTGTGTTATGGACTAGAAAATTGTCTTTTTGATGAGAATGTAAATAGCTCAACTATTATTTTCTTGTTCCTTAAAATCATCACAATCATGGTTTTCATCACTACCCTGAATCATCTTCACATGGACCAATGTTTCTTTCCTTTGGTCCACCTTCCATGCTGCGACATTGTCTGACTTTTTAGGCACCTCTGAAAGTTTTGTAGTTTCAATTTATGTTGTACATGAGACGCCACCTAAGAACATTCCCTTGTGTCTTGCCAGATTTTCTATCTATCCCACAATTGTTGATGGCCTCACTTTAACAGTTCCAAACATACATTTGCATTCGCTGGGCATCTAACCGAGATTCTGCAGGGTCTCATTGAACCTGCTATGTAACAAATCTTGGTATTTTTCATTTTCATGTTATTTTTCACTTGATACAATGCTATTCGTTTTGAAGTTCTCTTTACCGGGTCATTCAAAAATATCGGGCTCAATTGCCCTTAATTTCGCAGTGAATGCCGAGAAGACGGACGTGAATATTACATACACACACGCGGCACATATTTTTACCATCTTCGCAGTTTTTTGTTACATCCACATTTACAAATTTTGTAACATGGAATGGCAATGTAAAAACTTAAACCCTAACTCACTAGGCTTAATCTGCAAATATAAGATGACCCCACATTTCTCGATGGAAATTTTGGAAAAATGTCTTGTTTGGGTAAATACGGTATTTAATATATTGTTGTTATTATTATTATTATTATTATTGTTCAATAATAATAATAATAATAATGATAATGACGATAATAATAATAATAATAATAATAATAATAATAATAATAATAATAATAATAATAATAGTAGTAGTAGTAGTAGTAGTAATAATACCGTATATACTCGAATATAAACCGCATATTTTTTGAAAAATTGCTAGCTGAAAATTGGGGTGCGGGTAATATTTGCATCAAGGTCGATACCGTGAACTTTAGGCATGTTGCATGTGGTCATAGGGTGGTGTGGGTTAGTAGTAAGTGTTCACTGAAGTGCAATATATGTTTACCAGTCACTCGTTGGTTAAAATGGCTTCTCCAAGTTGCCACGGGAGGTCTTTTGCCACGAAAGAAAAAGTATGTGTGATAAATGAAGCAGAAAAAATCAGTAATCGCTCTGCAGGAAGAAAATATGGTGTAGACGGGAGTTGTATTCATGAGTGGCGTAGAAACAAAACACATCTTGGACAAACTAGTGTTCATAGGGGGCCTTTCAAGGACAGACAGCGAAGTTTCTTGAAATTCAGACCAAAATGTGCACTTATATTGAGGAAAAAAGACAGTTCACTGGTGCCATTTCGAGATGTGCCAAGTGAAAGCACTGGCTATTGCAAAGGAACATTGAATGACGGGATTCAAGGCCAGCTGCGGGTGGCTTGCACATGCTTTTGCGAGCAATGGCCACAGGAAAACCAACATTGCCCAACTGTTACCTAGCGATTTTGGAGAAAAGGTAATCAATTTCCACAAGTATGTGATTAGTTTGCGAAAATCGAATTCCTACTTATTGTCGCAAATCGGCAATGCTGATCAGACCCCAGTATATTTTGACATGCCATTAAATTATACTGTAAAAAAAAAGAGAGAATCGAACGTCGCGTTGAGAACAGGAGGCTCTGAAAAGCTAAGATGCACAGTAATGTTCTGAGTTGCTACACACGGGCAGAAGTTGCCTCCCTATATAATTTTTCAGCTGAAAACCATCCCAAGAATTGATATTCCCGGTATTATTGTGAAGGCAGAAACAAAATGTTGGTTTGACAACGACCTTGTGCAGGACTGGGTTAAGAGTTTGCCGACGTCGCCTTGGAACACTTTTAAACTTGCCCAACCTGTTGGTCCAACCCTGGCCGCACCACAGAGGAAGTACCGAATTTGTTAAGTAGGGGGACTTGGTAATCATCCCGGAAGGTCTAACATCTATTCTGCAGCCTCTGGATGTGTACATTAATCGCCCACTCAAGGTTGCGGTTAAGTAACTTTATACGAGGTGGATGGCAGAGGCAAACCGCAAGTACACCCCAACTGGAAAGATCAAGCAGTCGGATGTTTCACAATTCTGCTGATGGATTAGAAGTGCTTGGGATGCGCTTGAGCTTTCTCTGATGGAGAAGAGCTTTAACAAGTGCGGCATAAGTTTTTTTTCTATCAAAATGTTGCTGTTCTTATTCACGAAAAACACAAACTTAGTTATTTTTCTTTTATTGCAAGTGTGGGATTATTTAAACCATTAACGGAACTATTTTTTGCAATAAAAATGAAGAAACGAAAAAAGTTTTTTTTTCGAGATTCCTTTTTGTAAAATTAAGGTGCGGGTAATATTCGAGTATATACGGTAATCAATAATAATAATAATAATAATAATAATAATAATAATAATAATAATAATAATAATAATAATAATTTTGTATCTAAAGTGAAATGATTAGTGTTTGATTCAATACCACTTCCCACACCACTTTGAGGAAAGATATTCAGAATGATGTACAGAAGAAAAATCTGAAGTGTTTATCACAGTAGTTCTGAGTGCTCCTTTGTCTTATGTTGCTCCTTTAACATGATTCATTACAACACTTTTCTCACCAGTTACAACCAAATTATGAAAAATTACTTAAGAAAAACAGCCTCAGAACACCTCAAAATTCTTACGTTTTAGTCCATTAAATTAGTTGACTTTTATTACCTGTCTCTGATCTACCCGAGTTGTTCCATCTAATCGAAGATATATGTGACCATGAAAATTTAAAAACGCTTCTAATACATCCAACATTCTGGTCATTTGTGTGAAAATCAACACTCTATGATGATCAGCTTTCAGTTGACGCAGCAATTTATCCAATACTTGCAATTTACCTGTCAAATTAACAAACATATTTCTTTAATAAATTTCTTGTATATCACAATGCTTTTCACAAAATATCAATAAGCTATTTTACAATTAATTACGTTTAATCAGTCACGTTTCATATATCAATCATTCAAAAACACAAGGGTAAATAATACTTACCACAATCATATTGTATTAATCTGGGATCTGGAAATTGTGTTACCATTGCACTTGCAATTGGATGAAGTAATGCACATTTTGAAGACAATTCTTGCTGAAGCATTGCTTGAGTTCGCTTAAGTGCCCATAACTGTGACGGAGGTGGGTGAGATACGTGAATCTCTGGTTGTGGAGCAGACACCGCGGGTACACAAAACACAAACCTGGAAAAATTAAGTAATATATGTAAAATTAAGTACAATATTATATGCAATAAAAAGTCTCTAACTTCAAAATTAGCATTTCTCATACTGATAACATTCATCCTGGCACTGCCAGGAACAACAGTTCATATGTCACATAAGGTCCTGATGCAAAACATCTTTACTACACTATTTCTAATATTCCTTAGTACTGTATGTACACGAATATAAGTCGACTTCAAATATAAGATGACCCCCAATTTTGAAGAGGACTCCTGAGAATTTTTTTTTTTTTTTACATTGAACTAATTGTAACTAATCACAATTACAATAAAAGTACAAGTGGTATTCCTGATTAGAAAGATTTTAAATAAAAAATGTAAGTTTCATCTCTTCAATTGGTTTTCTTCATCACTACTTTGGTCATCTTCACTGGAATTGTTTTTAATTTCCTCATCCTTCCACAGTAGGTCATCTTCTGAGCCATCAAGTGCATTGGATAAGGAGCCCTTTTTAAAACCCTTCACAACAGATAAACTAGAGATCCTATTCCAAGCAGTAGCTATCCATTCTCCCAGTTTGTAATTTTGAGGGTTTCCTTAATTTACCTCCATGAGTGAGAGCATGGTTTCTTTGAAGCCAGTCATTATACAGTAGTTGAAGATAATCTTTGAATGGTTTTGTATACAACATCCATTACTTGAAGTTGAGATTTCATCTCAGCAGGAATGATCTGCTTGTCAATTGCGAACTCTTAGATCCCCGTACCGCCACAGAATTTCGGCCAAAACTTCTACTCATTTGTCTGTCACGTTTAAACTTACAATGTCATTCAACTTATCTCACTTAAAAAAATACTGGTCGAAATTGGAACAGCATGTCCGCAGTGGACACTACGAAAACGTTTGGGAGATACGTAGGCTTATTTAACACACGCCTGTGTCTGAAACCCAACTACCCAGGTGTGCACTATGAGCCCGCAGGCCTCAGGACAGGGAATCATTTCAATTTTCATCACTAATGTATCCTGCGACAGTTCGCACAGTCCAGTCCACCTTTTTGTTGGCGACGGTGTTGAGAAAAGGGGGATGAATGAGTGCAATCAGGACGCATCAGTCGGCAGCTACCTGCTGCCGACATGCAATCTTGTTCTCCAATTGTTCTCCCGATACCCTTTGAATGTTAAAATCACGCAATACTGTAGTGTTTCGACATTCCGCGGCGTTTCCTGAGGGGATAGATGAGTGGGGCTTATGCAGCGTGCCCTTGTTGCATATTGTTTCGTCTGCGTACGAGTTTTATGGCAGAGACAGTGTTTCTCACCATCCAAACTTAACCTGTGAAAATAAGACAATTCCGCTTTTTTTGAACGAAGTCTTTAGGGAAAAAACCTCGTCTTATATTCCAGTAAATACGGTACTTCATTATTTGAGTATAAGGTTTTGCATTGTGTTGTTCCAGCTGGTGAAATTCATTTGAATCTGAGTATCTAGAATGGAGTGTTGGATGTAAGCACCACTAAGCACACATGAAGTCAGTCTTTTATTAAAAGATCTGGTAAACGATGTCACAATTCAAAACCGACATCTTTGTAGTCTTATTGCCTGCCCTCAACAAACACTGCTTATTACCTACGCAGCCTCAGAGACTGATCATCACTCGTTCACATTCATCATCTCCATGCATGCAACAGGTAGGTTGCTACTGGGTTATGAATATAAAACACAGATTTCACACAGTCTAACAACTTATGCAGAGTGCCATTATCATTATCCATATTGAAAAAAAATTGAAAACACAATGTAATTAGAATAGAAATTTTTAAATTTGTATGATTCAATTACACTTTACTTTCCAACATGTTTCTGGACTATAACCTTCTGTTATACAATCTTCCACAATAACTAGAGATTAAAAAACTGTTATTCATAATATAAACATTTTTATATGATCAAGAAATGTATTGTCTATTATGTCATAAGCAAAATAATTGTTTCTTGGACAATCACAATTGATTTTTTGCCTCCCTGTCTAAAAACAAAAACCATTTATCAAACATTTCATGCATTTAAATTTAATTTTTTTTTAGCACTTCAAACTGCATCCAAGAACATTAATTTGTCAAGAAAACTCTTAGAATTATTGACATTCAACATGAACTCTTGCAAACTAATCCCAAAGAACTTACATAAGCAAACTTTTTAACCATTGCATACCTCGAAAAAATATCCTGAAGCTCTTCAACATACTGTTCAGCAGAATGTACAGCTGCAAGAAGACTGTCAGTGCGACTATAATATTCATCCGATGTGTGAAATGGTTTGAATGCATTAAGACAATGCACATAGCCTGCACTATTCCATTGGCTGTTTTCTGGGTTTGTTGAACATGTTACATTCAGAGATTCTCGTAAATCAGCACCATAAATTGGACAAGCTTGACACCGACGATAATTGCGACTAGCCATCATACGAAGCTTCTCTTTTCTTTTATGATGTTTCAGTTCTTCTAATTCAGGCTGTAACAAAATTACATGTAAATATTTCACAAAAGAATAAATGTTAATGTTGAAAAATTCATCTGCGTGATAATGTAGAGAATGGTTCACATTTTTACACATGCAAGAAATATTTTTTTTGTGTACCAGCATTATAAACAACTTTCTCTGTTGCAAGAAATCTTTCATAAAAGGGACTTTCGTGGCACAAATGATGACATATTAGATTTTATGACACAAATGATTGCATCATCACACATTCAGCCAATAACAATGAGAGAATCATGGGGTGGTAGTGGTAAATGGAACGGCCGACCACCGTTTTCTTGTACAGATGTCAAATTTCCGAGACTTCACAAGGAAGTTATTTCACAATATTAAGTTTGATGCTCTTATAAATTTATAATGCTGTTATACAAAAAAATAGTGTTTGCAACACATTCCTAATGTTGCTTAATTGCATTCGTACACATTTGAAAACTCATTCCAAATGTTGCTTGTTTTCAAAACATGTACCTGCAATAAAGCTTTAAATTCTAAACTAACCGCATAAACTACAATTAGAGTGCTCTTGAATTTTTTATAGAAAATACAATTTTTATATAAAATAGTATGATAAATGTATGTTCTAATTAAATAAAATATACATGAATTTAGATCGCTAGTGGGATACATCTCCATTTCATAAACATTAAACATCCACTTGCAAATTAGGTACATCAATATTGACAAAATATTGAAGAATGTAACCTTGACAAAATTCACTGTATATGAAACAAAGCTTTGACATGGAAATTGAAAATCCAATTCAAGAGAAATTCATAAAAAATCTACTCAATTGAAATGAAGCTTCAAATGAATAAATAGAAAAATGAAACTCAAATGAAAAGAAAACAATGTTATACAATGAACAAAACAAGCGAAATATTTCGACTACCTTATTCTTTAATGACACAGTTACCATAATCAACTAATCCATCAAATATTCTAAAAGACTTTCCCAACAATCTCGTATAAAGCATGGGAAAAAATTCAATCCTATGAGAAAGTCCCTCCATTAAAAACTCCATTTACTAATCCTAAAGTAAACTACTTTTTCGAAGAAATAGGTAAGAAGAAAAAAGACATAGTAGAGAAGTAAAAAGAACAAAATGTTTTCCATCAGTAAGTCACTGTGATTAATGAATAATCAAGAGCAGCTCAAACATTTTCTCTGTAGACAACCTTAAGCTAAAACAAATGTTACTTGCTGAAGTAATCTGGTGTTGCCAGAGTTATTTATTAAACCATAATCATCAAAGTTACACAGAAAAAGCAACGAGTTCTATCTATAACTTAAATGGAAGTAATTTTATTCTCATCCTTGCCATGACATACCCTCTGCTCCATCCCTTTCAGCCTTCCCCACCCACCATCCCAGTCTTGTTCTGGCCAACCTGCACTCATCGTCTAACCCCATCCTTCTCATCCCTTCCCTGTCCCATTTAGTGAAGTTTCGCAAGAGATGGCTGAAATATTAATAGGATACAAATTGCAATATTATATTATCACATAAGCATTACAAAAAAGAGAAAGGATTGCTGTAATAGCAAAATAAGGTCTTCTAGTCTATATAAATAAAATTGAAGTGACTATCTGTAATCTCAAGATAACTGCTATTATAATCTCATATGGATATTTTCACACATTAAAGCCTATCCAATTGTTGTTTTGTTGTTGGACCAAGCTAATCTCAGAAACGGCTTAACAGGTATTGATGGAGTTTTCTCTAAAAGATGGGTATAGATAAGGTTAACAAATAGGTAGTTATTTTGTCAGGCATAATGTTAGCACTTTTAAGGATGAACGTTTGTTTTCTTTTACACAAATCAATAGATTTATTCCAATCTTAACTATTCCATGCAGACTGCAATCTTCAGGTGGCGTATTCTTCCACCTCTCTTAATGGGGAGACGTACCTACATGTCAAAGCCTTTTCTCTATACAGCAGGTTTCAATGCAGAGATCGAAAGGTCACCATAGCAGTGCACTACGCTGGGTACCGGTTACTGAAATGACACACATAGCCCCTTTCATTTCACCCAAGTTGGAACGCTATTGTGCCCAAATTACGCCTCGCATTGAAGGTTTAATGAAATGTTTTGAGTGTGACCTCTAAAACCAGAGAAAAGTTAGTCTACATGACATTTCATAAAAAACACCACCCTCCTCCTTTCCTATTCTTCCGTTTTTCACAAATATCCAAAAAATAGAAAGAAAATTCACCTAAGATGATTTTACTTTTCTGAAAGTCCATTAAATTTCCTACTGAATCCATTTTGATTTATTTCAATAGTGCAATCAGGTTTCAAGTAATTGAAGCACAATTTTTTTACTGTAAGTTTACCGTTTGTGTGCAACAATGCATCTGTTTACAGCAACCAGTAGCAGCAATGATAGTAGTAACAATGTTCATAATGATCAATACAAAGCAAGGCAGGTTAGGGTAGGGTAAGGCAGGGTGGGCAGGGGTGGAGTGAGATGGAGAAGGGGCAGGGCAGGGCAGGGGTGAAAGTGGGGCAGAGCAGGGCAGCGTGGGGTGGAGTGGGGCAGGGCAGAGATGGGTGGGATGGGGTAGGGCAGGTTAGAGCAGGGTAGGTAGGGTATGGTATGGTAGGGTATGGTATGGTAGGGTAGGGTATGGTAGGGAAGGGTAGAGTAGGGTAGGGTAGGGAAGGGAAGGGAGGGAGGGAGGGAAAGGTAGAGCTGGGCAGATGGGAAAAGGAGAGGTGGGGTGGGGTGGGGTAGGGTAGAGTTGACCAGATGGGAGAGGATAGAGAAGAGCACAAGAGGGAGGGACCTGGCTGGACAGAATATGATGAGATGTGACTGGTAAGGGGTGACGGAGTGGAGTAGGGCAGGGTGGACAGTATATGATGGAGTAGGGTACAGCAGATACGAAATTCTTCCTTTTCCTGTCAAATAGACAATTGTGATTAATTAATACCCAGGCAACACAGGATACTTCAGCTAGTTAAAAATAGAAAGCACAGCAGGAATTCTAAATAACAACATAACTGAATGAAGATGAATACTTTGAGCAAAAATACAGTGGAAGTAGAATAGATTCAAACATCCAGTACATATGGAATGACAAAATAAACCTTTGTTATTTAAAATCAGATTGATTGAATAACCTGATTTGAACTTATACAAAAGTATTGGTAGATTATGAAACTAAATGATACATAAAAAGAGGACATTTGTTATTTCCATTAAGATATTGGATAATTATGAGGCTATTGATTGCAGTTACGGTTATTTTAATGAAAAAAGTGTGAAAATAAACACATTTTTTATGCAATATGATGCTGAAAAATAATACACCAAGAAAAAGACATTTAAAGATGTAGATACTATTGCGAATATATTTTCAGAACGGTTGCCTTGGTGCTACAAATTTTTTTCAGGGATAACTTCTTTCACATTTTAAGTTGTACTCAATGATTTTTACTTCTCCATTAGAGAGAGAGAGGGAAAGAAAAAACGAAAAACAACAATGATAACAACTTTACATTTCAAAATATATATTCTAACACACTGCTTCTGAACACACAATTACAGTGAACATCCAAAGCCAATGAATCCACTAACTCATATCTGCCCATGGAGTCGTTAAAGACCAATCTCACAAAATAATTTTTTAAAGAGAAAAATATTATGAATTTAGAAATTGGTAACATTGTACTACTTGAGTTTTAGATCATTTAATATTATGTATTTTTTGTGACCCCTGAATGTTGGGCATTCTTGATGCAAAGTGCCTTCAAAGAGAGACAGTGTTCTAAGCAAACAAATTCTTGAGATGTGCTGCAAAACACACCGCAAGTATTGTCATAATTGTCATTTCTTGTAATAAATAATATTAAAAATTAGTTTATAAAACTGCCACAAGCAATTGTAAGTAATGACATATTAGTTACAATTTTATAACCGTGTGAACTACAGGTACAAACTTGTCTGGGTTGTGAATGACCTAGGCTATTGCAGCAAGACGACTACTTTCTGCACAGGCATACAAAATTGAAATTCTATTCAATCAGTTACCTGAGAAGTGTGTAGTAGATTCTTTAGATGAAACTTATTTTGGATTGATTAGTCATTTGATTATAAGAAATTAAAAATATAATTTCCTGCATCATGTATCTGATATTTTCTTATGCAGGTCAGAGTATAAGTGTCCGAAAGGGCTGGGTACTTATGAGAGTTTGGAAGAACTTGAAAAGGAGTTGAAGATGATAATGTTGGTCGAGTTGATATTTTCATAGATGCAACTGAAGATGTTGATGAAACTCACCATAACTTTGGTGACAAATTCTGTAATGATCTCGGTCAACTGTCAGGCAGACAACTTCAAGCTCCAGCAGAACATGTCATCAAAAATCATAATTTTGAAGTAGATGATCAGAACGCAATGATTAGGATCAAATAGAAACTAGTAATAAAGTCAGGTATGCAATAAGTTCTACATCAATTCATACCGCTATGTATCTTTTACCAAATTTAAGGGAAATGGTGACATTTGCAGAACATCTACATTTCAATAGACTAGACTACCCTCAAATTCTATCCTGTCTCTTTGAGTCAAGCCTTCCTGCAGAATTCTAACTTTATGAAGTGGTAGTGAACAACATACATCTACTTGCATAATCATTCAATCATAACATAAGTGCATCAACATTCAGATGGAGTGTTGCAACAGCAATACTGAACAAGTATGAAACGTCTCTATTTTGACTACGACCACCTGGAAGCCTACACTGGATTCCCTGTCTCCCAAATGGCAATACCAAATAAGTTACGTGATAATTTTAGGACAAAGTAGAAGATGTAAAGTTAGGGGAAAAATAAAAAGCATGCAAAAAGTGAGTCGTGCCACTGCATGATAATTGCTTTGCTACATTTCATCAATAAATAAGTTAGTCTATAAAAAATTATAAGTTTTTATATAGAAAATTATTGTTAATTTTCGAATCCAAAGATTTGTAAAATGAATTATTAAATGCAAAATTTCCGTTATTATTTAAAAATATTTCTTCAATAAAATCTGCCCAGCGGGTTGTTAATGACCAATGCGAAAAATACTTTCACAACGAAATAAAAATAAATTCCATTTTTCATAATATATTTTAAGCATTTATGGTACTAGAATTCATATTTCAAGAGAGAAAAATTGAACAAAAAAGTTCTGGGCAGATGTGGGTTAACACAAATAGCTGTACAACTGTGTAGTAAAAATTGTACTCCATCATACAGAAAAAGAAAGAATAAATAAACTTCTAAAACAATTTTATTTCAGAAGCATTGTTTTAAAACAAAAAAAAAAACTTGTTAAGTATATCAAATAAAATACTAGAAATCTGTTATATTCAGTATCATTATGCTAATACTATTACACTAAAGGGAGGGAAGAAACAAAGAAGAAAAAATAAGATGAAAAGAAGAAAAAATAAGAAGAAAAGGAGAAGAAAAATTAAGACGAAGAAAAAAGAAAAGAAAAAGGAGTGTCATGCAGATTAAAAATACCATTTTTTGACAATCTCTCAAGTGATAAAACAAAAATCAATAGAGCACAAAAATAATATTATAATGAAGTATGAAGCATACACAGTGAAACTCCGTTTATGTGCTTCGCATTTATACGTTTTTCACGTATATAAGTTGTTTTCTGTAAGACCTGAATAAATTCCTAAACTTTCCATGCTATATTATTACAAATACATGTTTTACGTTAATATGGTTTTCACACTTATTTGTTCATAATGAAAATAAGTCTTTTAAGACAGTATAATGTCCAAATGATAACTACATTGGTGACCAATAAGAGAGAATATTTACGTTATCATAGAGGAGCCCATGGGAGTTTTGTGTCAATTCAATATTCTGGTTGTTTAATTTCATCACAACGCAGGACTTTCAACTGGTTTCAATTCTCCAGTTTGGAATTTTGGACAAAACTACAGAATGAAAAAAACAGTGCGAGTGTCGTCCAGTGTAGCTTTGCACAATGATTTCCTATATTGCACAATAAACTATCAATGTATTTAAAGGCAATCTTGAAACTCAAGGGAATTAAAGACTTATAATGATAATTTGGCCAGTGTCATACGAGCACTGTGTTGACATGCATCATCTAATGCTGATGACGTCAGCAGCGTCAATGCCTCTGCACACGAGTCACATAATGTGCATTGTAGAATAACACTATCTTATGCAAAATGGCACACAAGCGCTATTGCCAATGTGCGGCGCCTAGCAGTTGTCATTGATGAACAGTAACAAGTAATATAGTTCAGCTTCCAGTCTCAATCAGATTGTTGTCCAGTTTCCTTGATCCATTGAGCCAATGCTGAGATGGTCCCTTGTTTTGCTTCAGGACATAAATGTAGTTTCACCATTTGCTAGTAGCGGTAGGAGTAGAGCCAGGGGAGTGTTCTTTTGTTAGCAATAAAAGTAATAATAAAAAAATACTTAAAAAATCTGCAGTTTGTTTACCGATGCAAAAAAGTTTGCTATAACCTCGTAACGAAAAATGTCTGGTTTTCAAAACTTGCTAACTTCACTCTTCTTGAAACTTTTATTCATCATTCAACTATATATAGTTAAAACGTTGAGAAAAGATTCTGGAGCTCAAGGAAACATGTTCAGAGAGTATTTTTCTTCCAAACATCACCTGCAGTTTTTACTGTTCTAACTAAATAAATCAATTCTATATTGGTCCAAAAGTGGAGCACACCAATGTAAAAACATTGAATTTCTGTTTTGTTCACAAGATTCAATTTCAGTTATGCGTTTTTTTAACCTATTCTTTTTTTTTTTTTTTTTTCCTCCTCTTTCAGTCCCATGAAAAACGTATAAGTGAAGCTTTACCATATGTTCAAATGACTACCACTTAAAAATGGTTGAACTGTAAAAAACTAAACTGTTTCCTAACAGCTTCATGGGGTGAGGATGAAAAAATAGATAAATTAAGCAAACAAAAATTCAAACAAAACTTCAGTCACATGTCTACTTAACAAAGAATATCTTTAAAAAAAGTATGGTTCTCATTGTGTTCCATAATTTGCAAAAAAACTTCAGTTGGCAGGAATGTTAAAAAGGAAATTCACACATCAATTAGCATTTAAAATGTTTTTTTTTAACATTACCAAATAAAAGACAGATTGAGTCACTGCATCCTGCAAACATGTCTTCCGTGATGTTTCTAATCCAGGTTCAGTCTTAACAACAGGATTTTCTGTTTCAGGCTCAGTCTTAATAGTCACATTGGCAGAGTTCACATTAGTTACAGGTGAATGACTAGCAACATTTCGAGGTTTCTGTACCAATGCTGTTAACATAGGCTGAGTCAAGGCAGCACTAGTTTTTGTAGTTGATGAGGTAACTGTAGTTGTAATGGTTGTAGTGCTTGCCACTATGTTGTTGTTCAGTAGGTTAGAAGTAGACACTGAAGCTCCTGTTGTATTAACATTTAAAGGTGGAACTCTCACAACTGGCCGAGCTAAACCTGGAGAAGACACCATTCGACTTCCACTTGATATAGAACTGGTTGCCACATTTCCTACAGATTTTGGAACCACAGTTAAACGCTGTCCACTTGCAGTCAATACTGAAACAAAATGAACACAAATATTAAATGCACATACTTAATATTTTCCTTCCAAATGCTCGTACTATGATTTGTAAATTGTATAATGAAGTTTTTGTAAAATATCAAATACACTTTCAAAAAGTTGAAGCTCACAATAACAAGAATAACATGAATAAAGAAGCTTGATGAATGTACAATAATCATCACTAGGGCCCGGATGTTTATGACATGTCATATTTTTTGCCTTGTATTATTTTCATGCAAAAAATAAATTAAGCACGATTTTATCATTGACTAAAATTACGTAATTTTCACATACATTATCGTATTCAGTCAATTTTGGCTTTACTTTTGTCATTTTCCCTTAATATTTCATGTTACAGTCATATTTTTTCCATGAATTTTAGTATTTTTGTCATATTTTTATCTTTTTGATTCCGTTTTTGCGTATTTGCTTGCAGTTGTCCCAAGGAGATTCTTCACATCTCCTAATTGTTATCTTTAAGATCTAACAATTGTTGAATCTAATTGTCTGTCATTCCTACAAATATATGTTCTATGTAAATTAGGAGGGTAAACTATATAGAAAGAAATAGGCATGTAGATAGCACCTGATGCCAAAAAAAGCATTAGTTTAGTTTTGTCAGGTTTTGTGCTAAGGACAACCGCTTCTATAAATAACTTTAGCAAGTAGAATTGTCTTCATGGGGCACCAAAGAAGGGGTGATAGGAAGGTTCAGCGGGTTCAGCTACTGGACAGTTTGTGTGTGATTGTAAATACTCTCAGTTCACTATGCCTAAATCTAACTTTTCAATAAAAGAAAATTTGCAAGTATTTGTGCGGGAGTTTGGAAATAACCATTTTAGTACAGATGGCACTGTTCTGTTCAGTAAACTGTGCGAAATTAATACAGAGCTAAAAAGCAGTTTAATGTTGAACAGCACTGCAATACAGCAAAACAAAAACAGTGTGTCTCAAAATGTAATGTCACAAAACCGTCAATAGCTCCTGTTCCAGAGAATTTCGTCACCATCTATTACAAGCAGAACTTCACATTTTAGCAAATATTTATGTACAATGATGATGTCCGCATAAGTACCTCTGGAGAAAGTTAAAAATCAGCACTTCACCAATTATTTTTAAAAAATTCACTAATCAGCACATTCCTAATGCAACACCACTTCGCAAGAACTACTTGACTACCTGCTACAAAGATGTTTTAAATATAATACAATCCTGCACTACTATGGATGAAATCACCTATGCTGAAGGGAGATACAGTCTACTTTGGTTGTAGTGAAATTCTGGGGAGTAATATTTTTAGTTCACTGTATCCAATGATGTCAAAATTAAATAGAATTTCTTCACAGTGATTGATTTTATGTAAGTAAAATACAGCAAAATACATTAACAGAACAAACTTAAAATTTCAATATCTTCATTTGTTTCAGAAGAAATTCACGGAAATTATCCTGATGTACGTAAGATAATTTCTGTAGTGAAGATCGTCATCAGACTCCATTACGGGTGTAAAAATTCAAGGAAACGGTTCTTTTGGTGCTTCTGCCTCCCCAACCCATTCTCACATTGGCTGCATGTCTTAACACCGCAAACTACTATTGTACCTATTGTAAAGCTATCAAAAATGTTAACGCATTCAATGAAGGTGCAGCTGCCTCCATCAAAACTGTCAAGTCGCTATTTTCAAGTACCACACTGACTGGAGAATTGTTTACATCAAGTCTAATTTCAATGTATTGGCAACATCATACAATTAGAAGAAACTGGTGGTCAACTCTCTGATGCCCCGCACCTGGAGAAAAAGACTGAATGTGAGTTAAAGACTGTATGTTGTGAACTTGGTGAATGTGATGCAAAACCACAATGTGTCGTGGAACGAAGGGTACTCTAATCTCCCCTAGATTAGCGACATTCCGAGTGCCAAATCAACAACATTCCATAAAGAGAAGTCCGAATTAAACACTTAGACTTATTTCAAATAGACCCCCATTACATCCTGTGAAGTTGAGTAGTCGTTTTTCTGTTACAAGGCAATGTTGCGCGAAAACAGAAGATCTTTCCTATGTGAAAACTTCCTATGTGAATCATCATCATCATCATCATCATCATCATCGTCATCATCACTATCATTATTATTATTATTATTATTATTATTATTATTATTATTATTATTATTATTATTATTATTGAATGAGCTAGATTTTTAAAAATATTTTCCATGTTATTCCAGGTTATTTAAACAGCGCCAAATTTTAAACGTTTAAAAATGCAATTAAATCTTGAAGTCGTATTTATGGTCATATTTTTGAAATTTTTTTAGGTCATAAATGCTTGCATATTTCTAATATTTTAGGTCACAACCATCTGAGCCCTAATCATCACCTTCACCACATTGCTATTCTGATAATAAATTAATGATGTTACTACAGCACAATCCCTTCTCCTATTACTTATGGCACTTACGTAATATTATGCAACCTCTATCCTACTAACACTTCATCCATCACTTGAACACTCATAGGTAAAAGTAGCATGTGTGGATAGTTATGAAGTGCCGTTGGGAAAAGTGCCAATATTTCAACAATAAACACATTTTGTGAGCTCCTGACACTGACAGAGATATTTTTCTTGTCCACAAATGAAATAAATTACTTTCTTGTATATGTAGCACAAGACAGAATCCATTTTGGGGTGCAAATGGGTGGACTGGTCGGTCGGTGAACAACACTAGCACCTAAACCCTAAATAGGATTTTCCTCAAAACAGATATATCCTATCTATCTGGGTTATGTCATGGCCACTTGAATTTATTTATTTTTTTCAATCCAGAGATATACTACGTAGTTTTACTCTGTAATATCTATAGAGGTACATAATTTACTGCAATTGCTTACATAAATACTTGCACAAAAGTGATAAAAATTGCATATTGGCAGCTCTGCTGATATTACATCCTGCAGTTTAATCCAAAAAAATAAGAATGAGATTTTGGTACCTGTTGTAGTAGTTGGTACATTCTGGGAACTTCCTGCCTGCACCATTTGTTGAGATGTAAATAGTATGTGATGACGTCCTGTTGAGGTCTGCACCAGTTGAGCAAAACCAGCTGGCAAGGTTATTCGCTGCATGCCATCTTGCTTTGGAACACCCTGAAGTTGTTGTGTTTGTTGAACAGTAGTACCAGGTACTTGCTGGGTAGGGCCCAATGTGGCAACAGGAATGGCTTTAACACAATGACATAGGATGACATGTTGATGAATAAAAAATTCTTATCCAGAGAAAAATAACGTCTGCCAAAAACAAGCATCACAAACTCTCAATTTTATGAAATTTATATAAATTACACACACACATGAACCCACCAAACATCTCCTGATCTGAAGTAATGAGATGTATTAGCAGAAATTATTTTATTATCAACATGTTGAGTCGAAAAAGTACAATAATATTGACAATCTTCTTCCCAGTGAGGCTCCACAACATCAATTGCTAATTGTTTTGGCTTGTTCAACTGTAACCTTCCATTCCTTTCTGTTGTTCACTTCCACAGTAAAATCAATGATGGATTATTGCAGCGCTATACCAATTTTTGGTTTATATGTAATAAAAATTGTAACGTAGGTGACTGTTTTTGTGATATGCAAAATTTTCGTATCATTTTAGTGACAATAATTTTTTCAATAATTTTTAGAAATAATATGCTGTATTATCCTTACAAGTGCTATGATACCTATCTCTAATTATCATGCAGTTGTCCGTTTTCTCTCGCACACATTGCAATAGAAGGATTTTCTGTAACATGTTGATGAATTCAAGATAGCCAACAATAAGCAGTGACAGTTGGTAAGTGATTCTGTAGCCCTGAAGCACGCACTTCTGCAGAAGGACACATTCCTGTTTCATTACATCCATTCTTAAAAGACAAACTCGAATTTTCTTCTTCTTTTTCCCCACATTCAAAGTGGTGATGCTCTCTCTCTTTTTCTTTTTTTTCTTTTTTTTTGCTTTCTTTCCTTCTTTCTTTCTTTCAACAAGAGATCGTTGAATAAAAAAACAGCATCACCACTTGGAATGTGGAGGAAAAAGAAGAAGAATATTCGAGTTTATCTTTTGTGAGAGGTGATGGAGTACAATGCTGTGTTGAAGTTGTGATGTTGCTTGTTTTACGCCCCCCCCCCCACACACACACACACACACACGCATCACCCCCACACACTTAACGACTGAATAAGTTTACTTAATTGTAATACAATTGTGAACTGCCCACACAAGTGAAAAATATTGTATCAATTTCAGCTTGCTCTGAAGAGCTCAAATTTGTTTTGATAAAACTTCAGCATATATTAGTAATTTTTGTATATGAGAGTAAAATTATTTGTGAGTGGAAACTTTGCCCCTGAAAGCAACATTAGGAGCTGGAGGGGCTAATTTTCACGTGCAAATAAAATGCTTTAGTCTTGAGTGCCTCACATTATTTTATCTATATCAATATTTTTTTAAGATTTCATCACCTATTTACATATCATTTTAGCTCTAAAAACAGTCGCTATTTTATGGTTTGCTGTTTGGTCAGGGATACATTAATAAAACGTACTAATTGTGTACTTTGATGTACTGTTTTAGAAGTAGTGAAATTAAATATGAACAAAAGTATGATTTAGGTTGTCAGGAAGGAGATAAATGATGGTTTAGACGGCTGGGAAAATATATTTTCCAAAAAAAAGTTAATTAGAAAATTTTGTTAAAACCACAAATAACTTTAAATTCAAATTTTTGAAGCATTAAAACATTTTTAACTGTGAAAAAAGCTACAAGAGATGGGAGGTATTAGGAAGATAAAAATATATTTTTGGGCCAGAATAATTGTTTAAACTTACTACTTTATTTCATTCCATTGCACTAAATCCCAACTAGATGATCTCTGGAGCCTGGAAATTTGTGGTATTCTAACATGGCTCCAGAACAATTATTACAATAAAATTTGTTTTCAGGCTGTCCATAAACTACATAATGCGAATTTGGTGTGTTTTGAATACCCCCTTTCCCCCCATGTAATGCACACTTGAACCTCCTAATTAATTATGTAACTCCTGCGACAACTCCCATTTACAAAAAGTAAAATAAATTATATAAATAAAAACAATTTGCAGTAATTTTAATTGTGTTGTCTGTTACAATTTATTATACTTAAAACCAGAATTAGCAATGCTGACCGCACCTAACAAGATTGTGAGCAATTTTCGAGTGAAGGAAGGACGCATTGCTGAGAAAATTGCTGACAAACCATGTACACATCATTGTGAATAATGCATGGGCTATTCTACTGCGCCAATTTAATTGTATTCTTCAGTATTCAATGAATTTTGAATATTTTCTTCCCTATTTAACAGATTTAATCAATAAATCATTGATGAATAAACCTATTTATTGTAATAATTTGTACATACCTACTTACTTTTTCATTTAATTACATTTTTAATGTTCTTCCCTATACTAAAGCACAGAGAGGAAAAGTACTGGAATCACCTCAGCAATATGATCTCTAATATGATATAGATGTCCAAGGAGGAAACAACAGAACTTTGAAAATAAGCTCTTAAGTCAATTTTAAGCATATTTTGTCTAATAAACTCCTTCAATATTTTAACGCTTAATTCAAATTGTTTATTTTTTACAACAGAAATGAGTATTTTTGTTTAGAAAGAAAAATTAACACACAAATAAAATAATTGAATTGTGTAATTGAGGTGCTTTTATATTTTTTGTTAATTTTTCTTTCTAAACAAAAATATTCATATCTGTTGTAAATAATAAACAATTTACATATTTCTGGAGTGTTTATGTATTTCTGGAAAGCAAATTTTTGCATAGAAAGTATTTTTTCAAACATTTTCAAGTGCTTATTGTGGCTCAGCCATTTGAAATCTCAAAGGAGTTTACTAGACAAAATATGCTTAACACGATTGCTGCCATCCGAGACCACATGGTCCCATAGGGAGATTTAATTTTTTTTACTATGAGAGAATATGGTCTCATGCATTGGTTTGTCACATTGTCACATTAGTGTACACAGCTGCATAGCTGCATTCTTGTGAGTCCATTTAGACTTGTACATATTTGTAAATAAATTTAATTCTATAAAACATTATGTAAATATTAATGCAAGTTTCTATGTTCTAGCGTATACTATAGAAGTGCGTCAATATCATTGGCACAGAGACATATAGCGAGTATGCGCTTGGCAGTGAACGTGTTAAAATTGCCCTCAGAGCTTATTTTCGAAGTTTTGTTTTCCTCCCTGGGCATACTATATGTATGTGTACACACATATGCAAGTATGCACATGTGCACATACACACGTGTTACTAACACTAAACTAACACTCCTAAGTAAAACCCCCAGCTGCCTCAAAATTCCTGCCTCCTTTCGCTTTACCTATGTGATTTATGAGTAACCCCTTTAAAATTAAATGAATACACCATGTTAAATTTATTCAACTATAATGCTGTAGAAGACGAGTTTGTTATCATTAGCAACAATTGTAATAGTTTGCTAAGGTACTGTGTATATTACACGGATAATAGAATTCGAGTAATAATGAAAAATGTCTTTACTGATGTGTTTATTAAAATATTAGTGTAGATAACGTTTACTCCTACTTGTACATACTATTACACGGCCTCCTTTAACCATTCCACTCATGTTACTTGAGCCAAATGCGGGCGCAATGCAATACAATACACACCAATGAAGACTAGTTATACAAACAACTTTTGCAAAATAATCCTTTTTTTTATTACCACCTCCTCACAAGTAATAATGATTAAATCTGATCTGTTTACACAGATACCCGACATAACTTTACTAATAACAATACACTGCATTTAATAACCATTCCCTTCTCGGACTACTACACACCGCATCACATCTCTCTTAGATCATCTTCATTGGATCATCTACAAATTTTCTTCTCATTGGGTAGTCTCGCGTTGAGTTTCTGGCCAATAGGGATAAAAGGCAATGACATAATGACTATGTTCATGAAGAATTAGTCCATGTTCAATGCTGAATCAAAGCCTGAAACATTGTGAGGAGCGTAACAAGATATATTTTTAATGTGAAGAGCTTTTTACCAGTGTTTTCCATATATAATTTCTGCACTTCAATTTCCCTGTGTTTCTCGGGTTTTCCTGTTTGTTTGTTTTGTTTTTCAGAAATCTGTCTCCTTGATGGTATATTATTAATTTTAAAATTCACGAACATAAGGACGTTCTAGCAAAGTAGAAAACAGAAATAAATCTGCACAATATTTTGACAACTCAATTTTCATTTTACAAACAGAAACTGAATTTCAACAGCAACAAGCAAAGTGGTATGGTGTGAATCACATAAGCAAACCAACATGCTTAGTACATAAACAAAGAATCTATTTTCACAATGAACACAAAAGTTTTTGTAATGAACACAAGTAGTTAAAAAGAAAAATATCTAAACATTAAAACATGCACATCAAAAATATTGTAGTTTCACTAACAGCTCACTTCAAGCCCAATGATTAAAGTACAATTGTGCATTGAAGCAATGGATGCAAACCAAAGGTCCATCAATACTAGGGCACATTTAACCAAATACAAGTCATTTTCACAATAATCTATATTTCACATGATTACATCATGCAGAATCCATTGTTAGGCTTGTGCAACATCTTTAACTTGCAGAGATCACTTAATTTATTTTCAAGTGACTGTGATCATGTTTCAAGTGGGTAATTAGTTATGACAAAAGATTCATAACAGCTGAAGATAATTTTTTGAAGTTGGATACTTCTTAAGGGTGAATATCTTTATAATATTTCACAATGATTTATTTAGACATGCCAGCATCTTCCCTTATACGTAAAGACATTTCATGAAGAACTGCTTCAGAAAACGTCCATAGATTATTATTACATATACAACATAATTTCATTTAAAATATTACATTCGGACAAGATCAAATTTGTCAAATGTGAAAACAAAACTTATAGTTCTCAATAGTTACTAGCTGAATTTTTTTCCCCTCACTTTAAGTTATCTTAATTTATAAGTTGTTAACTAAGTACACTCATAATAAATTCAACAATATTATCAATCGCAATAGTAAATAATTTCATACAAAGTAAACAATATCATTAAATGAATTCTACTTCTCCAATAAATAAAAAATAAAATAAAATAAAAAATAAATAAATAAATAAATAAACAAATAAAAAATAATAAAATAAAAAATAAAAAAACACCACTAGCTTTTGAACTTGACAATGCAATTGCTGATTGATATTACCATTGCAAACAACATAATTCCTTTTATAAACTTCACCCAAATGAACTCTGTATCAGGGCAGTTTAATAAAAGATTCATGTTCTGCAGGATAAGAACTTCAATCTTTATCCATTTTCTCAATGAACAGTAAAAAGAGATGTTTCTTAATTACACAATTAATACTAATTTTCAAGAATTTTGTAAAATTACACAATTTTATTTTACTACTAAAAGTTATTATTTACTGACATTTGTTGAAATCATTCTTACATAGAGTTACTTTCAGAACACTTATTAATGAGTAACTTACACATAAATACCCAACACTTTGTCTTGTAACATACACACCTTTTACTTTTCTCCTTCAATTTAGTAAAGGCTGTATCAAGTTAATAAACTTTCTGAATTTAAAGATCCTTTATTTTACATCTTAAAGATCAATCCAGCAGTTTCCAACACAACCACATGAACTGTGCGTGAACGGTCTCGAATGTTAATTGCATTTTATTTCAGTTTTACTAGCTCCTTATTTTTAATATAGAAACAAAAATAGTTCATGTAAGGACAATTTTCAAAATCAGGTTCCAAATAACCTAATTCTTTTAGAAAATCATCTTTAGTAAGGATTAATATAGTCATAGCTGAGAACAAATGTTCATTTCCTTCTTCACTATGGAATTAACATTTTTTCTTAATGCAAGAACTTTTTGTCTTCTTAGTTCCACATAAGAATCATGGAAACAAGATATAAATAGTTTGGGAAACTTTCACCATTTCTTCAATTCATACAGTGAACATGATCACATTTAATTCTTGCAATGAAATAACCATATTCACAAATACGGATTACATCAACAGATATCAATATTATAAGCCAAATCTGGGTAGTCTGTGCAGACTCTGCCTTTCGGCTGCTCACTTCATTTTGTCACCGTCCAATTATATACAAACATCAAATGATGACCTTCAAAGAGGAAGAGCTTAACGATTGGAAAATGCTCCTGAAATTCAACAACAGCTTCTTGATAAATATTCACACTTCTCCAATACTATTTTAATTCCACAGTCTGAAGTCTACATGTACGAAATCCTCTTCAACAAAGTAGTTCATTTATTGATCTTGGTGATTAAGTAATGTTTTACACAAGTCAAATGTATTATCATGAAGAATCATACATGCTGATCTTGATGATCAATTGATTTGATAATTGATGAATCTCTAAGTTTTATTTGATGAATTATTATAAATATTATAAAATGCCAGCATTCTCTCATTTTCAAAATTTTGCTTTAGGACTGCCTAAGATGAACCAAAATGCTAAGCATTAATAGTTATTAATAATACATGCCCAATTAAATCATGCAATTTCCCTATCTACCCCACTGAAACATTACAAATTCTGTGTCTATAATTCACAGAAACAATAAAAATGATTTTCAGAAAACTTGTATTTATTTGCATCATGCATATCTTCCTTGCTACAAGCTGTTAAGATTACTCTTAAGCTTTCTTCAGGGTGATATTAGTGATTAGTCTTCATGACTTTCATCATTTTCCCAGATAGATACTCTTTCCATTCAGTAATCCCCTCTAAATTAAATTTTAATTTATTATCCCCCATTAATGATAATAGTATCTAAATCATACAAAATATATTCACTGCATAGCTCTAGTTTTCTTTCATCCCTTACAACTTTATATGCTAAATCCTGGCATCTTGTAGTACATCTATTTCATAAATATCTAATCTTGAAGAAGCCAAAAAAGCATTAAAAATTTTTCTAAATGCAAATATGAAGAACGGAATTGGAAATGTTGGTACCTTTCAGTCCTCCTTGTTGCTGAACTAACTGCACTGAATATCCCTGCATTTGGTTTCCTCCTGTCACTCGAAGAGTTACTCCTATTAGTTGAGAAATCCAAACAAAAAATTAGAATACAATTGTTAAGACACACCCTTAGTAAAAGAAAAATTAAAAGACTGATACTACATGAGGGTGTATTACTAATGATGCCACTATTAGTTGCACTGCTAATAGAGTACTATTAATTCTCACATTATTTTCAAAAGTAATTGAAGACAGAAGGGACAAGAACATAGGTACAACAAAAGGAACTTAACTCTCATTCTCAATTACATTCACAGAACTACAAAATGCACACGTTTACTGAAGACATGATCCTTTGATTTTAGCTCAGTGTAAGTATATATTAAACCTTGCTTGAATATATTTAGTAAAACTTGCTCAATGTGGAACATGTATTATGAGAAAATCTGTTTAATGTGAATGTAAATTGCAGTCCTAGCAAACAAATTCTACAGTATTGCACTGTATAATGCAGAATCTTGTAGAATACAGAAAAAAGTACTGGTCCCTTGAGATTCCGCATTGAGCAAGTTATACAGTGTAGTTATATACGGTGTGTGTGTGTTTAAATTTGTTAATCACAATAGTTTTAATTGAATGTACAATTATTTTTATCCATAAATATTTCATGCACTCCCATTGTTATCATTTTTGAGGAATTTGTACTTTGGAGCAATTATACAATAATGGTCAAGCGAATTATTCCAAGAGGTCAAACAGACAAAATACAAGATCATCATGTTTACATCCATATTTCCTTGATAGAAACAGAGCATTATTTATGGAGATGTCCTCCGTTCAGAAAAGAATGAGCATGTAATCTATTTTAAACCTAAATACAATTTGATATTAAGCAATATTACTGTTCATTTGATTAACTCCACCCACGGTTTTATTTTACTTATTTCCCATATTTGTTTGGAGTATATATTGAAGGCTCTCAGCTGTCCACATGATGCCACTTTGAGAGCAGTGATGCCTCAAGGAATATAGTCTTGACTTTAGTCTATTTCTGAACACCTCTAAGCAGTCAGGACAGAAACCACACCAAACTCATTGGATTCGACAGATATGACATTTTTATAATTTCACTCAATATACACAACTTTTCTTGGCAGTAATTGTACTCTTGTATAACCCTCTTTTTCTTATTCAATATTTTTGGATCTTCCTGAGGACATTTCTCAGTCTTGTTTGCTCTCAAATCTTATCTTTCCCAATTTCTGTCAATGGGTAAAGAAATTTAAAGAAAAAGAAAAGAGACAGGGAACTCTACATCCAAGTAAGATCTGAGCATTCATAATAATTGCATAACTACAGAATCATCCTGTTCAGAGGCTACAGTTTTACTTACATTGCTTCCCCAGCCTTAGTAAATGTTAAAACTCACAAATCCTGAAATTCATGCAAGAATCGATGCCTTGTAACCAAAGCAAGTAGACTTCCCTTTTATAAACTATTTACATTATTTTTGACAAAACATGTGATCATTGACTCCTCAATACACAATGTATCTAAGAGAAATATTGCAAAAAAAATTAAGTATCTTGACCACGGGTAACTATGTGACCCATTTGTAACTTCTATTTACATTAGTACTGACAGTAGCATGCAGAAATCTGTATATTTCTTTGAATTGGTTTTGTCTACTTGAATCAGCAGCCAAGTTTTTATGTGGATCTTCTCGGTTGTCCCAAAACGTTCTTTACATATGTCCAGTAATATAATTATTCAACAACAATATTCCAAAAGAATTGTATACATTTCTTCATTTTGAAGTTCCAGGCAGCATCTTTCTAAAATGATTACTGAATGTTTTACCAAAAGAACATTGGAACTCAGGGACAATTCAATACATTCATTCTTGAATTGCCATGAGCAAGTGATGGTTATTAAATACTATTTCTCCACTCTCATCTCTCTCAGATCTCATTTTCTTCGCAAAAAAAAAAAATGTTTTTGAATCTTTTTTTTTGATTCTTCAACTTGCCACTTTTGTAAAACTCAACAATTTTTGTAGAAGCTGCACAATTTGGATACTCCATTAAACTTCAGCTACCTCTTGAAACCGTTTCCAACTAACCGTTTACAGATCATTAGCATTTTCTTCAACAGAATCCCAAATGCAAATGTGTCAATTAGAGGAGTTACGCAAACAACGTTTGGCAAGTTAAAATTTGTCCCTACACACAAACTTTTCCAGAGTTTAAGCCATTGGTTCCTTCCTGATATTCAATCTAAATTAGTTTTGACCTGTGCTCCAAATTTTATCTTCCCTTAATTCTCAATTAATAAAAGTCTCGCAGAAGTTATGAGCAAAGAAAGACTTTCATATTCAATAACAGAATAAATCAGCAAATAAGTTTTGTTTAGTAGCTACAGAATCACTAGCTATCAATGTATAGTTTTACTTTTTATTTACATACTGTTCAGTTGAATTTCAAAAATACTATGATCACTTGTCATGTCATTATCAATATATTACATTAGAAAATATTAGCGAGAGAACTTCGGATATTGCTTACCAATAATATTTATCTTCCTTAGTATGTACACCTTTCTGTAGTCCAATATTCACAGATTTTCACTGATGTATTGGATCTGTGAAGCTTTGAACCATAAATGAAAGACTGTGTACATGTCATCTGAACTTGTAATTAACTAAACAACAGTTTACGAGTCATTTAAAGCACTTCATTGTGTTGGGTAATGACCCCATGAGTATAATTAATATAATGTATAAATTGAAATGTATCATTTTTCAAAAGCAATATACATTAATCATAACCAAAAGTAAGTGGATGAAAAAGCCAATTTTTATATCTTGAGTCCATTCCGTTGTTTCTTCCAATATTCTGGTCACTTTCTCATTTTCCCGCATTGTATGTACTTGTGATTAAAAACACCAAAACATAAAAATTATGAATGCTTCAACTTTAAAAGATGATGCCTTTTTGCTCCAGCAAAACTTCATATCCAAGGCAAGTAATTTTGGGAGTATGATACATAGATGTACATTCCTCTCATTTGATATTACAATATTATTTACATTAATTATTTTACACACATATGGATGATTACACTGATCAACTTAATTTAAACCATCTGTTAACAGGACATTCAATGGTATTTCTTCTGGACTTAAGAACCTAGTGATTCTTTTATTCAAATTTCACTTAGAGGAAAATATTATCTCAAATTTACCTGTCTATTTCATTAGTTCTTGCCGGTTTTCTGGCAAATGGACCACAACTGCAACTCAGTGCCTACTATTAGCTTGAATTCTTCGGTTCCATAATCTATGATTATAACGTGTCATTGTAGATGACTTTCTGATGAAGATTTTCCATGTTCATCGCTTGTAGTGCCAAGATTCTCCACGAGAGAAAAAAAGGTATAATGCAAGGCCAGAATTTCAATATGTCTTTTTGTACGAAAGAATAAACTCACAAGTTCTTTGAATTTACTAAAAATGCTGATCCATATGCAGTCATCTCAAATCCACAGAATGGATTTCACCTTACCATCTCTTATTCTGGAGAGGTAATGTTTATGAATAATGAAATAAAATGCTTGCCTCTTACAATCCACTACTTTCACCAAAAGTTTTATTACGACGAGATTGATATGTACTGGAGGAAGATTTTTTTCAAAAGCTTCACATTCCTCTCACCAATTCTGAAAACTTCTCTCTTTAGCTATTGATTTTCCAATTTATAATTTCCAATTGCCTTGCTCCTAGTGTCCCTCTCACAAAAGACGCTGGATTATCGAGATATTTACCACCAATAGAATACAAACAACCAACACTTTCAGATCACTACTCAGAGACTCACTTTAATATTCGGTCATCCTTTTATTCTAAATAATGTAAACTTTTCTTAAAAGAAGGAGTGGCACCAAAATTAAATTAATCAATAGTAGCAATTTAATCGCAAAATATGTGTCGATCAAAATTAGTAATGAAACTTTGCAAAAACATAAATAACAAACAAAAAATATATTGGATAAAAAATACCACTTTAATATTTAGGTACATTGAGCAAATTATTTATTGTTGCCATACAAATTTAATCTTAATATCTTGTAGAGATGTACATTTAACTACCTCTTGTAAACATGGCATCTTTAATACACCTAAATTTTCCCAATCCCTGTTAAGCCATCTCTTCAGCTCTTCTTTTGAAGCTAACATTTTCTGACTTATTTGTCAACAAATTCCCAAAGATTCACATTGGGGTTTCGGTCTGGTGTTTAGGGGGTGCCCAAAATCTTTGGTCAATTGGAGAGCAACCAATATGAGTGTCATGAATAGGGTCATAGTATTGGTAAAACTGAGATATCTGTTTTGATCCCAAATTTTCTGTATTTAGTGTACATTTTTGCTTATGTTTTCTCAAATAGTACTCTTATGAATGAATCTAGTCTGTCCAGGATGTCTAATGACGGTCCTCTCACTTCTGCTCTTGGCTGTTGTGCTACTTCCTTTCAGGCAGTCAGGCAGTTCCTTGTCATGACGTTCATACATTTCCATGACCTTCTGTCTCAGAATTTCATCCTTTTTCAATTGTCGTTTTCCTCTGATGTACCGTTTTCTCCTTTATCCCGCTACACTGTTTTCTCTCCACCAATCCCAAGCCACCTGACTGTTCCCAATTGGTCACTGCCTTAATTAACCACTGCATTACTTCTTCTCATTTATAAGATGACAGCCACCTGGCGGCAGTACAGCTCTAAAGAAAGCGGCAATAGGTTAGTTGAAATGTCAGAAACTATGCTGCTGACACAGCTCATCTCAGACAGCACAAATCACATGATACCAGCCACAGAAGTGTATGCAAGTGTGTCTTCATAGTTTCCTCAATGATGATCATCTGTTACACAACCCATATGAACTGACACCTCCATAAATAACATTGATATAACATAGGCAGTAGTTTATTTGTTTTCACTTCTCCTCCCCCACCTCTTTAAGTTCTGCATTCATTTTTCCTCTTTAGAATCCTACCATCTGATTTAAAAAGGTTAAATTTGCTTTCAACTGCTTACATCACATTTCAACACCACACTGGTGAATTCTGAACATATATTTTGTGAAGTCCAGTTGTTTCTTTCTATTTGCTTTGCTCGCATCAGATTTCTTCTCAGCTAATCTTCCATTACATCCCACACTTCTTCAAGACTTCTCCCCCGGCGGAGTTTCAGAATGAACATCCCTCCCAGTTTCCATCTGAACCTCAGCCACAATTTTTGGAGCACTTGGAACTCAAACTACAACTATATTGAGTTCTTGACATTCCAGGAGAAAGATTGCAGGCAAAATGAAATTCTGTTAGGTAGGTAATTGAGGGTTGAGGACAGTTAAATTGTGTACCACCATTTTCTGTTCTTTTTAACTTATTTGTGATGAAATTAGTATCCATTGATTGTAACCATGTATCGAATGTGTGACTGAAGATACTTCTAAGTAAACCAGAGCTTATTTCTTATCTTATACAATCAAAATTGTTAAATGTTTAGAAATTTGCAGAGGAAATAGGAACAGAATCAAATGAATTCTTTTAGATATCAATTTTTTTAACATCACATTAGCTTTATATTATGTATAAACTCTATGAATACATGGAAAGTAAAATATTCACATGATTAATACAAGTGCTTAGCATTGTTAAAAATGTAAACATTTTCTGCATGTTGACAAAAAATATGTAACCTTAAACTTCACAGAGTTACATAAATTTTCTGTAAAGGACTAATATCATAACTAGACTTCGGATTTTGAGGCTCTAAAATATCCCATTTAGGCACCTAAAATAGGCTCTTAAAAGAAAAAAATCGGTATTATAATTTCTTAAATAGGCAAAATAAATTAAGATGAAAATAACTTTTCAGAATAACATTTATTTTATTTTTGCCTATTTTATTACTCATTGATTCACATGAAATATTTTTTAAATTGAAGATATAAATGGTAAAACATAATTATAGCAAATAGAGATAAAGGTATGGTGAAAAAATCATACTTGGAAAATTTGAGAATATTTGTACAAAGTAATAGTTCAATTGAGTAGACAAGTACATGTAATTGATATGTAAGACAATCGCTAATGATAAGAAGCACTGGAACTGCTTGCAACGATGTTCCAAGAACAGAATTCTCTCCCCTTAAGGTGACTTCACTATGAAGCAAGTTTGTAAATAGTCAATATAATTTTAAATAATTTTTGAAAATCAATACATTAGGTAATTAATGGAAGAATAGGCTCCGATACTGAAATACGCATTTTAATATAAATAAGGTTCCTCAAATATGGAAGTCAATTAATTTCAAGTATCTACGGCACAAGAGAGTAAAGAGATTTGCCTGAAAATCTGATGTCTAGTCAAAACTCATTAAGTTCAGTCTTACACAAGCATGTAAATACATAGAAGCGATGCCACACTGATTGCCTTAATTCTATACCAAAGGTTTTAAAAAAATAGTTGCAAATAAAGAAAATACAAACATTAGTTGTGTCAGAACAAATGAGATTGTTGATGTTAATAGAAGCAAAGACAATATATAACAAAGAGATTTTAGTGTAAGCAAATGTTTTGATTCAGAAGAAACATATGCAAATAACCCATACATTTTGAAAGAGGTTAGCCTACATGAGTAACAAATCTAGATATATTTAGACCACTGTTGAATTGCCTCAATGCAATAACATTGAATGAAATCAAAATCCATTCTTTTTTTTTTTAAAAAAAAGGTAGTTCTATTATTAAAAATTGGAGGCTGGTACAATTATGTAAATATCAGCTTCACAATCAGCAAACCAAAATACATACCAAACAGTATAAATTACCAAACGAAATCACTATTCAGCAATGCTACTCTTAGAAGAAAAGGTATCTTTCTATATCATTACATTCACTACTACCAAGGTCAACGAATCCATGAGTAATTCGCTAATACAAAGAAAATTTTACATTACAAGAATGTGCATCCATGCATGCACATACGAATAAAGAATAAATCAGATATTATACTTCAATGAAATAATGTGTTTTGACAATAAGTAAATCAAAAAATCACTAGTCATAATCACACCGCTTGTTTGTTCTAATGCACCGTGCACGTCATAACTGATAAATATGCATGGTATGACTCAAAATACACAGATCAGTCTCTGGAATCATTCATAACTCCAGAACATGAGACTCGCAGAACTATCAAATGTCATCCTTCATTATATGGTCTTGGAGCTCAAATACACATGCGAGCAACACAGTAATGCAGGTATTTCTCTTTTATTACAGTTATAAAGAATAAATAGACTCAAAAGCAAAGACTTACATTTATTAGGAACCTTGCCTCGAAGGTCAATTATTACAATAATACCTACATAAGAGATCCTTGAATCTGTTTTCCCTGCATTTTCCAGTCAATTTTCTGCCTTTTGAAGTGAAGCAAATGTTAAATTACAATCATGTCAAACATCATATGTCAATCACGTGTAACATGAAACAATGACTTGATTTGATGACATGATTTTGACCTATACCAAGAATTTGTCAATTTGTTTCCAACTCCCTAATCCTACCCACAGCTTCTACACAAAGAGAAACATATTTTTATTTGGCTAAAAGCAATGTCACTTTTGATATAGACATTATAATCAGCTTAAAACTCTATTTTATTTGTAATATTTAATTTTAAAAAATTGGTTCAAATTCTAACTTAAAAACAATTTTCAGAAATTATTTTAATATATTTAAGAAGTATTTTCTAAAATCTATGAGAAGTTTTCAACCAGTAGAAAAATTATTTTTAGACGTTTTAAGTGTCAAAATTACATAGAAAGTAATACATTTTGATGATTTTTTTAAGTAACTTCCAGTTCATTTCGGCAGCTAAAATTTTGCATATGAACCAGATGTGACCTTCACAATCACGGAATGTCCCTTTAAAACCTGAATTCAACCCAAAAGGTGGTTGATCTTTTCCTGAAACTAATGTAAAATGACCTTTCATGGGTTTTTACAAGGCTATAGATATTTTAATTTAGCCTTCACAAAAATTTGGAAGGAAAGGTCTAAATATTTTTCTCTTCCTGAGCCTCCCTAAAAAATTTTGCTTATGAGCAAGATGTAAGCTTCAGGATCACTGAATGTTTAAAGAATTTAAAGAAGGCTTTTAAAGAAAGAAAAGAATTTTGTCAAAAAATAATGTTGCACCAATGATATTTAAAGAACAATTTATAATTTTATACATGTTTAAAAAATTTCTCTGATTTTTCTAGATCAATGAAAAATGATTTACATCATTAAACTGAAAATACATTAAAGAAACTAATCAATAAAATAAAATTTCATTACATGTCTTCTCATAAACTACTCGTGCATTTGCTACATATGTGCTTTCAACAGAAAATTTATTAAGTGCTGACACAACAAATAATCAGTACAAAATTCAAGCAATAAGCATATGCATTCACGCAACTTCACATGCATTTTACACAAAATCTACACTCTCATATTATTTTCTTGACCACAAAACACAACACATTTACAATTTGTTCAATACATTTAACAAAAAAAATATATATTTATATTTTTAGTAAGCTAAAAGTGATAACTAAGCAGTTTATTGTCTGTTATTTTAAGGGCATTTCATTGTAGTACATTTCATTTTAAGTCAAAAATTCTTCATTGAATCCCATTATGAAATCACAACGAAAATTGGTACCACGACAATTTTAAAATACATTTTATGATAAAGAAAGCAATGTAATCATGTATACACATGTACATTTTAATGACTAAGGACTTGGATTAAGGTTGTTAATTTCTAATAATCCAAGAATGTGCACCAAGTTATTTTTATTGAATTTTATAAACACGTTAACTTAAATTTCAATGAAACCATGTTCTAATTTGATTCTTTACTTGTTGCAATGTACACTTGTTTTGTTTTGTTTTGTTTTGCATCGTCATGGTCTTCTTATGAAAGAAGAACAAGCTTTTCACATTGCACCTTCCACCTTCTTATATGAAAGGCATTAATAGAGAATAATGAAAAAATAATCGCAGTTCATTAAACAAATACGACAATTTAAAAAACCACTTTCTTTTTCACAACTAATCAAGTATGTTACGCAAACAACACAGAATTTTACATGTAAAAAAAAATACAAATGTCAAAAGAATGAAAAATAATTCAAAAGTAACATCCTAACTGTATTTCAAATATATATACAAGCAATATTTTCTTTATCTTTCACAACATTTTACTATCAATGATGCTTTAATCAAAAAGACTGAGAAAGAATGCTAAATGTAATGCAGTTTCATGCAGCCCATTGTACACCAATGAGACCAATGTACACCAATGATTTATTGTTCTGAAAAAGGGAAAATGGAACCACGTATGGAAAATGATGGATGCAGATCAATATGTCATACAAAAAATAATAACCAACATTTTATTTACTTCTTTCTTTAACAAAAAAATCAAAGATTTTAATTGGTGAGTAGTCTGGCTATCTTACATGAAAAAACAAGATTTCTCCAATTCTATCTATGTGCTTTCATCACTAAACAAGGTTATATATATATATATATATATATATATATATATATATATATATATATATATATATATATATATATATATATATATATATATATATATATATATATAACCCATGGGAGAACCTTTAGCACATTAAAACCCAGATCTGTGTCCCTGTTCAAAAAATATGTTTTACTAAAATTTAAGATTCTGCATGTCACTCAATTTGGAATGGTGTATACCCCGCCCTCACAACACAGCGTGAGAGAACCCTGGGGAGTCAAACCACCAAAATGTAATAGAAGAACCCAAATATCATGTTTTGTAGAGTATTGCGAGAGCTAATTAGACATTCTTTTCCCCTCCTCCCTCCCCTCCCCCACAAACATTAACCCATTATGGACCAGAACGCTGTGTGGATGAAAAGTAACTGACAGTTGACACTTCAAAATGACATTTTAAGCATATCTACAAGTTTCCGAGTCAATAACGCCTAAATTTTTGAGAAAAAGGGTGTCCCATTTTTGGGATGTTGGCCTATGTTAATTCCTATTTATCGATACTGGAGTGTCCATGCTATTGGAAATGTAATAAGTATATTTTTGTTATATAATTTGAAAAGTTTTTATTTATAAAAGGAAAATAGTTACAACAATGCTGTTTCATTTAAAATTGATTTCTACATATAAATAATAAAGGTGTTTTATTTTACTTTTTTAATAATGAAATCGACACTGCAAGATGGGGTGTTTGTTTCAGTGTACGTTGGATGTTGTTACTTCCATGAGGGGGCTGGACTATTTGATTTTGATATAAAGTAGATTCAGATTTGTCTGTGGGAGGCTCTTTTCTATCAATATCTGTTGTCAGTTCCAACTTCCTCTGTTTCTCTGTTTTGCAAACAATATTTGGAGTAACTTCATCAGCCAGTTGATCAGAATCAGGGGAATAACGAATATACTAAAATAATTTTCCTCAAAATATTAATTTTTACCGTCATCGTCTTCTAAACAAGCGACAATTTCATCAATGGTAAACCTTTTGCCATGAAACATAGATCTGCTTCTGATTGAAACATCACTATTTTTTTTTATCAGTAATAATTTCTAACAATATCTCACTACAAATACTATATAAATAAAATAACAAATAAAACGTGAAAATGACGTTACGTGGTGTAAATGATCAAATTATTATGTACGGCATAAAATCCCCCAACATTATGCGCTATTTAAACTAAGTTATGTTCCTTGTATGACAGCATGTATTGCGGGTAAGCTAACTATATCTGGCCAATGTCCCAAAAAGTGGATGCAATACATTACGCTCTGGGCTCCTTCTTCAAACCAAGAATCAGTTGAAATCAACAATGAAATGTGTGTTTATACTTAACACAAACAAGGCAAGTCACTTACAAGCACATACTCCCTCCACAGTGTCTCTCAGAGACATTTTATTTTACCAACATGGAAACCAAAATTTCACCAAGTTTAAAAAAATATTTTTCATGAACTAACATTTCCTCTTAAAAAGTTGATTCATTACCTGTTGTAATGATATATCTTCTACTGCTTTGCAGAATTACAAAACTTTCCATATTGTTAAATTCAAAAAAGCATCCCAAAAATGGGACATTGGCCAGTAATGGGTTACATTTATAAAGTGAAAGCGCCATTTGTCACACTCACTGAAATTTTCTTTCTTTGGACACCGCATTTATTAAAATTGCTTGGGTAAGTGTCTCAAAATATATTTATACAACAGAGATAAACACATGTGCATTATTTTTGTGAAGAAAGCTCCAAATATTTTTCTTTCTGAGCCCACATTTCTTTCCCTTTATGAGCCTCACTACTGTCTTGCATTGTTGCATAGTACAATCATTGTTCAACAAGAAAATTTTATCTTAAATGATGTTTGTCTGTAGTATTCTCGTTGGTAAAATTTTCAGATTGACAGAAATTTTAATAAGCAATTTTTGGTTTGAGATTTTTTGTTGATAAATGTAGCGTATTCTTTTTGTATTATCCAATCAGATAATTAACATTTTGTTAATTGTTCTCATACTTTTTTGATCTTGTTTTATCAGCTAAATCTCGATTACAAATTTAATACCACCTCAATGAAATGAAATCGCTCCTCCACTCCCCTGCATGTGTAAAAGATCAACGATTTTTCTAAAAATATCCCAACTTTTCCAGATCAATAAAACTCCCTGAATCTTTCCATTTCTTAGAAAAAGGTCATATTCTTAGCTTCATCTATTCCTGCATCCATCATTTTTAAAATTTCAAGACATTCTCAACATTCATTTTCAATGAATGTGATTCTGAACAGCATATATGCTGTAATACTTTTCATCGGGATCAAAGTTACCCCAAAGATTGATGTGAGAAAATTAGAAGAAGAGTGATGCATCTAGGGAAAATGCATCTTAATAACAGAGCAGAGCCAAAGAAAAAATGGATCAGGCAAGACAATAATGTTGGAACAAGATTTCACTGCAGTATTATTTTAGCATGACAAACCACAAGCATAAGAACTGTGGCTCAAGCCTGAATCCTACTGCTGAATACCAATGAGTAGGCAGCCACATGCTGTAATGTTCCTAGGCCTCCTAGAGCACATAAACCTGCTCTCTGTCCGTTTCCATTAAATAAATGCAAAGCATGCTACCTAGGTGTAAGACACTTAAGGGCCCTTTTGCACTTTCAGCCAAACCACAACCCTCTAGCCACTAGATCAGGTTTCATCAGGTAATTCAATATGCTCTGCTGGCAAATTACACCCTAGCAAATCTTAACAGACATTGCACCAAAAACTCCACAAGCCATTAGTGCACTAGCTTTATGAGTGAATGGTTCAGATAGTATTCTGTACTCTCCATGAATTCTCAAAATCCACAACTTTCCATTACAAATGCAAAAGACTCTAAAAAAAATTATTATCCTCTATATTTTAAAACATAGGTACTGTCTTCTAATTCAAACACTACGAACAATTCCGGGAGTTGAACATAAACGTCTGTTGACAACTTTCTTTAATGTAATTAATGTCCATAGCAGAGAAGGTATTAACCCCTCAGGCATGTATGACGGCATATGCTGTCCTTCACAGGTTCACTCTCTAGCGTGTACGACAGCATATGCCGTTCATGTTTATGAATGAGTCGCCACAGTTACTCGACATATTTTGCAAAGTGATCGCTAGCTTACAGTTCATTGTAGTATCTTAGCTTTTTGTATATCGATTTCCATGTTTTTCACAACAGCTGTTGATTTTTTATGCACTATATTGTGGTTGCTGGTGTATAATTTTCTGTGGTAGTACTACAATGACGGGATTGACAAAATAAATTATCCAGACGTAAATTCATGTACTAAAACCGGAAGTATCTCTAAGGAAGAGAGTAGTGAGCTATAACAATAACAGAAAATAAACATCATATTGTAGCAAAATTTGCCAGGGAAACAAACCCTTTTTGAATTGTTATTTGCTTTGAAGACCACCACTCCTGGAAAGCTATGGTTTGTTTATTTTTTTTTGATTAATGTGCATATTACTTGTGATCATGTCAATAAACTAAATGAAAGAACATACTTTCATCGAGATATTCTAATTTTTTCTGAAATTTTCCTTTAATTGTTTAAATGATATATGATTTTAACCTAAATGAAAAGTGAATTGTAACCGAGGCAAATTTAAAAGTCGTGCTGCACCAGCTGACGGCAGACGGCAAAAGTCACGCCTGAAGGGTTAATAGACAGATTTTGCATTGCATGAAGCTCTGAATTGTATTCAAAATGAACACACTTTTGAGCCTTGGTACACATGCAAATTCAATCATTATAATTAGAAGCAGATTTTAATGAAATGTCGTTTTTTTCTTTTCACTTTAGAACAATGCTTTTTAGTACAGACATTAGTTATGACAAAAGGAAATGACCCGTTTTTATGACTTTTTTAGCATTTCTCGTTTACTTCCACTAATACGTCATTTCTTACCTTTTTCCATCTTTGTTAAAAAAAATTTCACTGGTTTCATCAGTTTTATTAACATTTTAATGGTACTTGCTTCAAACAATATTTATGAGATACAACAAACATTCTCCACAGAATTCTGAAGTAGCCTATTGAATTTCTTCGCTCGGAAATTGTAATATCAGCCATTGTATGTACTCCAAGGCACCTGTGACACCTATTAGCACCATTGTCGGGATGGCTGATTTTGCAATAACTTATGACAAAATATTTCCTGGTAAAGAACAGTCCAAACCAGAAGTTTGCAAGCTGAGTTCACTTGAACGAAAGAATGAAGACTCAATTACATCAGTAACATATCCAATAGCTTGAGTTGTTCATTTGAACTGGTTTTCATCAAATTTTTTACGAAATTTTTCTTTGCTGTTAGGGCATTTTTAAAACATTTTAAAAACATTTTATTGATCACTTTTGGCACTGTTTTAGTTGATCAAAATCTGCCAAACAAGTTATGATAATTATATTGGAATATAATTCATCACAATTTATATTATATACGTCATTACAACATACAACATTATTATATACTTCGTCACAACTATCATGTGTTATCAGGTGACCTGCATCGTGTATAATAGAAGCCATGTGATTGCAGTAAATATAATCTGATCGCAATTGTGGATGAGTGCTAACTTTATATTCCCATTGTGCAACTCATTGTTGGTGGAAAGCTTAAATCGAACCAATGTGAATCAAAAGGATGTGGCTTTAAGGAAATTTTGCATTTGCAATACACACTGCCATCACAATTCACTTCCATTTATCAAAGTTGTAGAATGAGCATTGTGCAAAACAACTAGAAGACTTCAATGATTCTGGTCTCATGGTTGTGTGCAACATGCATCATATTGTTTTATGGTACACTGTACAATAACTCCCTAATATGTCATCTAAACATGTACTAAATGTTAGCAGATATACAAGTATTAACAAATCGTTTGAGTTAACAATAAGTAAAGAGCAACACAACAGACACTTGTGGCAGAGTGTCTCCAGTACATGGGGATTCAAACTGATGCAGATTATTATCCTAACATTATACATTAAATTACTAATTGAAATGTAATTAATTGGTAGAAAGTTTATGTGTAGGCACGGATTCTCACTTTTGTGATAACCCATATCAAGCATGCCAAGTATAAAACATGGTTGAGATCCTACCTTGACCTAATCCTTGAGGTAAGACACTCTTCAATAGCGGAGATGCTCCCATTCTTGATCCAGCAATATTTAATGCTAGTCCCTTGTTCAAGAGAAGAGAACTTGCAGAGGAAATAGGCTGCTGATTGTAAGTATATCGAACATGTATTTTTATCTTTCCCGCAGGGCAACGTGGAGCACATTCAGGAGCTTTGTCTATTTCTTCAATCCGTTGTTTTGGAACACAAAATTTCTTTAATCTATGAGCTACAAAAGCAGTTAGGCTTGTTTCCAATTCCACCAAAAGAAAGTTCATGAAGGTAAAATTCACATGCTGTAATATTTAAAAAAAATTTTTTTAAAAATATTACAATAAAAACAACAAATTTTATTACAATAAATCTTACTCTTCAGTTTGAAGGAATAAACAAAATATAATTTAATATAGTTATATTTAAATCATTACCTTGAAAGGATCATAATTCAACGCTGAATACACCAATGATGAAGTAACATACAATATCCCTTCCATTTGAAATGGTGAGACTGTAGGTCGAACTTCAAACAAATTGGGATGATTGCAAACTTTCCGCAGCTGCATTAAAACATTTATAACGCTGAGTAAATTTCCTGTTGCCAGAGTTTCCTTTGTCCTACATTAAAAAAGATGAAGTTACTCCAAATGCTATCAATCATAGCTAACAAGCAAATGTACATTCAAAACAAAAGTTTTCATACTTGGCCCGAGACATGAAGTCGTCATACAAAAATCGTTGGCGTTTTGAAAGCCGGCACATAACTATATGTTCATACTTTTTGGGAAGCTGCTTTTCTACTTCAGTTTTTAACCGCCGCAAAAGAAAAGGTCTCAATACCTACAAGAAAATTATCATAAAATATTTTTTGTTGCATACTATCAAAATCCATATTATAAGGAATATGTTGAATAGAAAAACACCTTGTGTAGACGCTTAATAATGCTATCATTGTACTCTGAATTCCCTTCAATCATTCCAGTCACTGGATTAGAAAACCACTCTTTAAATTCACGATGTGACTGAAATACATTTGGCATTAAAAAATGCATCAAGGACCACAATTCCATTAGGTTGTTTTGTAAAGGAGTTCCAGTGAGTAACAAGCGCCTGTAAAAATGTTTAGTTTAAAAACAAGAAAATAAATTCTTACCAATCACTTACATGAAAAAAGATAGAAGGAAATTACTAAACCTCTACTTAGTTTACTTATAAAACTGACAAGAAAGCAACAATATCCACACAAAACTTTCATTTCTTCAAGAAATAGAAACAATGGGTTACCTCTGTGTTTGAAAATTAAGCAGTAATTGCCAACGTTGAGATTTGAAATTTTTTATATTCTGTGCTTCATCTAGAATTAAGTACTTCCATTTTTTTCTTCTAAAGCTTTGATGATCTTGGATAACTAGTTTATAAGAAGTAATACATACATGGAAGGCATTAGGTTTAGTCCAGCCTGAAACATTGCAAATTAATTGTTAAAATCAGTACAATTGAGATTCACAAAACTCTCAAATTCCTTCAAAAACAGAATTGAATAGCAGTTAAGTATCATAGTAATATCATATTCATATAAGTTTGAACATCATTAAAATGAGTTGTTAAGCATTTCACAAATCCCAACATTCGGTTACATGTATTTATAATTGATTCAATATATAAGTTAAATGTGAGTTTCGAATCAAAAGTTACAACCAAATCACCAAAGCTTGCAACCCTTTCTAATACAAAATTTTCTATTTCATTGTTGAAATCAATCACATTTTTTGATTTAGTATATAACATCACTTTATGTTGCTACATTCAATATCAGATGTTTTGAAGTACACCATTTCATAAATAAATTCAAATCATACTGCAAAACATAATCTTGATTAGAGTCAATAATGTGATATAGTTTCAAATCATCTGCATAGAGTAAACACACAGAGTTTTAGAATACTTTATTTATATCATTTACATACATGAAAAAGAGTAAAAGTCCCAAACGTGACCCTTGTGGCACACCTGACATTATATAAATATCTTTTGAAATATAGGATTTATAATTAATATTTTGTATTCTGCCTATCAAATAATTACAAAACCATTTCAAGAGAACCTGTCACACCAATATCCTCTAGCATTGTCAGTAAAATAAAATTATTAACCAAATAAAAATCTGCATAAATAACATTGACTTAATTATTTTGTTCTAAATTTTCAAGCAAATACTCTTGGATAGTCAATAAGTTAGTAACTGTGGACCTTTTTTTCCTGAATCCATGTTGTTCATCAATTAGGAGAGTATTTAAAGATGTAGTTAATTTATTAGTAATAAAAGACTCAAATAACTTAGCTATAATGCACATTTTAGAAACAGGTCTATAGTTTGTTATATTAGAACGATCACCATTTAAAAAAATTGGGAAACGAAACTAGTTTTCCAGATTTGGGGAAGAACTTCTCCCTGTAAATATTTTGTGAACAAATAATGTAGAATGGGAGTAATATTCGTAATACAATTCAGTAATATTGTAGGTATACCATCAGTGCCTGGTGAATATGAAAATTTTCAATTTTCAATGGCTCTATTAACTTCGATTTGTGTTACCGTATTTCCTCGTGAATAAGCTGCACTTTTTGGCCCAAAAAGTAACTCATGAAATCGGGGTGCAACCTATATGAGATTTTTCTTCAAAAATCATTGGAAGAAAAACAAAATTTTATGCTGAAAATAACATTTGTTTTTTTCCATGTACGTAGTATATATGTTAAAGTTAAATATAATCATTTTCATTACTCCCGGACTTTATTATGGTGAACCCCCCTCCCCCCGATTTTTTTCTATTGCTGGACTTTGGGTAAAATTTTTTTTTTTTTAATTTTAAAAAATAAAAAAATTGAGAAACTATTTTTTATCTTTTCCTTCCTTCAAATCACTTATGACTACAATTCCACATTGAAAATGACAGCAACAATTCTGTACATTAATTTTAGTGTTTATTAGACATAATTGTATATATTGTTGTAGCACCCAGTAATTTTTTTGGAATTTAATTACAATTATCATATTTTTAAAGCTTAAAGTACTGAAAGAGAGCTGCTAGAGAGAGTGAAACAAAAAACAAAAAACGTCAGTCCTGACCCATTAGAAAAAGGAAACTACCTAGTACAAGAAAGCCTGTGACATTTTGGAACACCACTAGATTTCATAGTTATTAGGTACAGTAAGGTATCCACTTTTTGTGGAGAGGTTTTTTAAGAGGACATGTTTTAGTGAATATTAAAACAATTTCAATATAGTCATAGTATGGTCATATCTATGAGTCATAGTCTTTTTACTTGGGGGGATTACAAAACAGAATTAGTTGAAGAGCAAAGTCTAAGAAGCCAATTCATTTCTCATTAAAAGTTAATATTATTAATAAACAGAGTATTAATGTTCTGTATTTTATTGAAGGTGAACGTAATTTCCCACAATTTAAAATATTTTTTCTTGGGCTCTTAAAAAGGGTAAGATGAATTTGTACAAAGTTATTTTTGGGAGTACTGTGAACTCCAACAAGCCATCTGCATGAAAAAATTTTCCAAATTAAGATATTTGAAGTTTGTTACCTGTCCTTTTCTGTTTCCTTTCTTTCTGGGTTCCATAATATGTCAGAATTTTGAAGGCTGGACACCATTTTTTGAATTCCATTTCCCAGTTCAGCATAACAGACGTTGGAACAATTATTAAATGAGGACCCCAATTTCCTGAAAGAATGTTGTTTTTTATTCGTGTTCATTTTCAATTCAAGATATTCATACAAAAAAGAAAGATGATATTAATTACATTACCTTTTTCACAAGCCAAATGAGCTAACAATGAAATTGTTTGAATTGTTTTACCAAGGCCCATCTCGTCAGCTAAGATACCATTTAGTTTTCTATCAAACATAGTAACAAGCCAATCTAAGCCAATATGTTGATATTCTCTCAAGGTGTGCTTCAGAAGAAATGGAATCGTCGTTACAACCTACAAATGTAAACATATTTACAATGAAATAAAAGAAAGTTGACTAATTCACAATACAAATATTTTCTCAATAGCACAAAATCTATCTACAGAAAAGGTTGCCTAAAAGGAACCAAAATGACAGCTACTGCTTGACTATTGCTGGCAACATTAAAGGTTACGTTCTTGCAGTTGTCAATGATGTATCACTTACACCATTCATTTGTTTGTAATTGACTCACTTACAACTGGCTGCAATATTTCAAGTGATATCATTGTTCAAATAAAATAAGAGTCCTTCACATGAAACAAGTGAAATTAGGGTGCACTGGGCTATTTATGTTTCTTTAGAAATTCCTTTTTACAAACATTAATTACACATTATTTAGAATTTAGAATTAGACTAAATTTATGATATTGATATAAATGATTTTTGTGATAAGTATTATTACATTTTAAAAGTGTTAAACAGAAGGTGCCTAAATTTACCATATGATTTGTGACCATGAACGACATCTTTACTGGAGTCATCAATAAATATAAAGGTTCTACGAAGAGGAGTGATTGAACTGCTGTTGCAGGGAGACTTGACATAAACAAGATGTTCACTTGTTTTTTGAACAGTCACTTTGGTCCCATCTATGCCAACCTCGACTGTAACCGAGTATTGACTTAAAATATTGAGGAAGTGAAAGTTTATATGTTTTGTTGAGAGTCAGAATTAGGACAATTTAGAAAAGATGAAACTGATCTTTGAACTGAACCAAACCACCTCATCAATTGACAGAAATGCAATTCAACTGCATATCTTACTTCCAGAACATACATTTCATAAAAATACAATTAATTAGAAATACAATAATGACTTACATTAGTTGATGATAGCGTATTTCCTTTAGGTTGAATACTTTCTGCCAAAGCTGCTACATCAGTTATTTCCTTCCCTGCAGCTGCATTTTTCTCATTTTGCTGCACACCAATGAATAGAAGATACAATGATAAAGCAACTATGACAATTGCACCCAAAATGTTCCATTATTTGTGAAGAAATGGAATTAGACATTGAAAAGAACTATTATAAGCAAACTTTCACAAAAATTTAAGGGAAATAAATTTACAAAAAACAGACCTCATTAACTGATGTACTCGTATCATCCAACAATGATTTTAACCCAACTTCACTCTCTTCACAGCTCTTTTCGTCTTCTGCTTCTGTTCCTTCCCCATCTTCAGCTTCACATTCACTTTCTGAATCACTCTTTTCTGTAAGGGATAAGTGAATATTAATTCAGAAATTTGAAGAGTTAATTATATATAACTTTTACAGTTTAATTTTTATCAGGGAGTCTGATATGTATTACAATGGCCGAAAAACAATGTCATATAAAATATACAATTGTAAAATGATCAATGGTTTCTGTATCTATCTGTATCCAAGTTGCTTAGTCAAGCACTTTCTTTTATTTCCAAACTCGAAGTTCACTGAGAAGTAGTTTTAAAAAGAATTCGTCTCCCCATGCCATATTGTAAGCTTAACAAAGTAATGCCAATCCTCAATAGTTATTTTAAATACTGACAAAAAAGATCATATCATGTTCTATTATTTAAATACTTTAAAAAATACCATCAGTCTCATTGTCTTGATCGTCTTGAACTTCAGCATCTAAACAATCTGGTCCTCCATATTTCGCTAATAATTCTTCAAGACTCATTTCTCCTTCAGCCTGGAAAAAAAGGAAATGACATATTAGTTAATGTTTACATGAACTTTCACACTAAACAAGCTGCCACAGTCACTAACAAATTCTTGAGCAGTCTGTAAAGCCCATGTTTGATTGTCAGTGTAAGAAAAGATTTCCTCTGCTTTTCTCCATTACTCCTCTATAGAAATCTACATAATGAGATTTATAATAGTGATTTATAATTTGAACACGTGTTTAATTGAGGTTAAGGAAAACGGCACCATAAAGCTTATGTAGTAAGAACATGATTCTAAAGGACTTGCTTTGAAGCTTTATTTCGTCCTTGCTTTGGGTCCTTGGTTTTTCTTGATATTTATATATGACATGATAAATGTGTTGAAAAACAGCTCTTTTAGTTTATTTGCTGATTATTGTAAGTTTTGCAGGATAATGTCAGACAAAAATGATGCTGTACTTTTGCAGCACATCTTGAATAAGTTTGTACAGTGGTGTCATGGAAATTGTATTAATTTGAATATAAATAAATGCAAGTTGCTTCATTGTAATCAGGGGCGTAATGTTATTTTAACAAGCTATACTATTGATGGATCAAGCTTGGAGTGTGTTTCTGAAATTAAAGATTTGGGTGTTATTGTTGATAGTAAAATTTGTTTTGATCAACAAATTAATTATGTGATTAATAGTTCTTTAAAGTTACTGGGTTTTGTAAAGCGACAAACATTGAAATTTACTTCATTAAATGATCTCTCAATATTATAAAATTCTTTAGTTAAATATAAACTTGTGTATTGTTATTCAGTATGGTCTCCTAGTACCATCAAATTAAAGATTGAAAGGGTTCAGCACATATTTTTCTCATATGCAGCGTATAAGGCTAATCTTGAAAATCCCAGATACACTCACAACTACATAGAAATAGCTAAATTATTGAATATTCCATCACTGGGATCTGCAAGATTGACAAATGATGTACTCTTTGGGTATAAATTTCTGACTGTGCTGATTAATTGTGTTGCATCGAGGAACCTATTTGGTGAATATTCAAATTCATGTAATATTAGAAATCTTAAGTTACTTCAAGAAATTTTTTGTAATCTCAATTTATGTATGTTTCTGCAATTTCCGGACTTGCTAGAATTGCAAATGAAAATATAACACGTAGTGATTTGTATTGTAATCTATACTCCTTTTCGAAAACTATTAAACATCATTTGTATAATGATTGCTAAATTTATTTTATTTTGTATTATGCTTCTTAATCTTAAATTGTCATTACTTTGATGTGTTATTCAATGCTTGTACTGGAGCTTCTAATATGAAAAGTTTTCATACATGTATTGAGCTACTTAGCCTTAGATTTCTTTAAAATCTACGTAATTGAGACCTCTACCTTCGAAACACACAAATAAAGTGGAATCTCATTAGCACATTCCTGGTTACACAGTTTCCCGCTTAGTATGGTCATATTTTTAATTCCCAATCCCAATTGCAACAAATTACATGTTTACACAATCAACATTCCCACTTAGCACGTTCCAAGTCTGTAGGTAATTTGCTTCAGGAGAGGCATGCAATTTCCGATGCACCAGCACCATTTTCAATGTGTTATTTTCGGGTACTTTTGGTTAGTATCACTTTTACTTTCAGTCTGATTCCAGAACCGGAGAAACGTGTTTCACTGTACCCTCCACACCAACTTTGTTGTGTGTTACCATTAGTTTCCATGTTACATGTTTCCTTAATGTAATAGACTCAAGAATGCTATTTTTTCCTGGTGTGTGTGTGTTTTTGTGAAGTACATTCGACACTATGAAGAAAAGAAAGGCAAGGCAAATTACCAATGAAGAGAAATGAAATATTATCCAAGAAATAGACCGCAATCCCAATGTGAAGAGAATAGAAATTGCAAAAAAGCTAAACATTCCGCCATCTACATTGAATTCTATGTTCCATAAGAGCCAAAACTGAGGTGGACAATGCAATTTTGAAGTTAAGAGAAAAAAGTAAAACACAATCAACAATTGATCAATTTTTCAAACCGGTATAAAAATTTTAATTTTTCCTGTTAATAGGCATTACTTTCAAGGCTTTTTTTATTTGTGTAATTTAGTTTTATTTCATGTCATTTATCAGTAAATTAGTTCATCCCATGGATATTTGGGTGTTATTTATGTATACATTAGTTTTCCATATTATGGTGGTTTTGCAGTTGGAAATGTAGAAAGTGAGTATAAATTGAGCATTTTTCTTTAGAACGTTTTGCCGCTTATGACTTTCAAAATTTTCAGTCCCTTGAAAAACATACTGACAAGATTCCACTGTATATATTTTGAAAATTCTAAGGAATTTTGTTTAGAAAGAAATTTGATCTTTCTAAATTTCATGATTTTTTTTTTTCAAATGAAAAGTAGCAAGTCTCAGATATGTTATTGTGTGCTATTATTAACCAGTTTTACAGAATAAATACTAAATTTTCATAATGTTTTAACAATAATACAATGAATGTTTATCTTTTGTTCATTATGTCATTTCCAAGATCAAATACATGTAGTTGGCATCTGTCATTTTATTGCACAAGTTTTAATCAATCTACCAAAAGCAGTCAATTTTTCCTAGCACAAGGAAGTGTGTGTTACAGTTAGCAAATACTTTAAGTTCAAAGATGGAGTTGTCTTAAACGCAAAGGTTAGTGTCTGTATTTCTGTAACAAGTATAAAAGCAATGTTCAGCAATTGTTTAATACATCTTTCCTTTTACCAAAAATGTTCAGTGACTATCAGTTTACTTATTTGTGAAGCATTATGTTTCCCAACAAAGACAGATAAAAGAATTTCCTGCTATGATCCACTAGAAACATGAAACAATATCTTTGGAGATTTTTATTTTCTTTATAGTTTATTTCAGCTCTTTTCTGCAATGTAATCACTCAGGTTCAGCTGAGTTTGAAGTGATAATGGCTATGAAAGAAAAGCGACAAAAAAATAATGACCACATAATTGTATGAATTTTTTTAACATAAACAAAAGTTTAAGCAAAAATAATAAAAAGAAAAGAAAGAAAAAATAAAAGAATAAAAAAGAACAAAAGAAAGACAAAAGAAAGAAAGACGAAAGGAAAGAAAAAAAGAAGAAACACGGAAAGAAAAAAAGAAGAAAAAAGAAAAGAAGAAAAAAGTGAAGAATAAGAAAAATCAAACAATTTGCTAAGTATCTACCTCTAAAGCAGCAAGTTCTTCTTTATGATCAACAGTTCCCTCCACAGTCTCCTGCTCTTGAATGGTTTCTTCATCATCAGTAGATTCTCCATCAGAAGCCACAAATTCATCATCATTGGAAACTGATTTTTCATCATCACTCTACGACAAATATGCAAACAAAATCTTAAGGGAGGTGTTTCAAATTTAACAACAGATCAGTATATGAGAGAGATTCAATTCAAATTCTGCAAGTATCTAGTAACTTGAAAAATTCAAATTAAAATAGCAATAAATGGATGTAATCATATACGGAAATATTGATTACACTATTTTATGTTTACGAACCTAATACCACTTACCTTGCCTTCACTCACTAATTTATCTCTATTTTCTAAATAGTCTTCAGGTAGCTCTTTCAACAAATCTTCCAGCGGAAGTTCAGATTCTCGTTTCAACATTTCTATTTCATCTGAATTACCCTGACTACCCATATCTTCTTCTGCTTTAGCTATTGTTTCTTCATCATCTGTAGAACTTTGATTGGGTTGAAATTCATCTGTCAAGAAGTATATATTATCAAATAGCTGAAGCACTTAACATTGCTAGAGTATTCATTTTTGTTGTTTGAAAAGAACAGCACTGAATGTGAAAATTACTACTTTTCAAGAAACTCAATTAATTGATTCAATCATATCAATAAGATCAGAGTTTTGGCCATCATATTCAATAATTAACAGATGTGATTGAGGTCTTTCTAAAAGGAAACACATTTACAATTCCCTTGTGTATATCACCTCTTAGAGAACTGCCAAATCAGCTTTTTCTCATTTGATATTTCTCAGTAATTGACACAATGTTATCACTATCATCTGTTAGACACAAAAAGAAGTGAATTCGGTCTATGATGTAAAATGAAAGTAATTTCATTTACATCCCTGCCCCATTCCACTATGCTTCGCTCTTCCCCCTCCTAGCCATATCTAAGCACTGTGGATTACAAACGGTTCATCTTTAACATTTTATGCTATGAATGGAGTTTAATGTATTTTAACAGCTGTTTCTATTAACTACACTACATGAATGACCAATTACTTTTTATTGGACAGTGTTTGACTTTTAATTGCATATTAAACAAACATATGAAGATCATCATGTTTCACAACCTATTCTGTTGTCATCTTTTGGTGATACACCTAAAATTATGACAAATGTTCACAAATCTAACGGTTAATAAATAAAAATAAAATTTAAATAATCATTACACATTGAGTACATACCTTAAATATATGACAAATATGAAGAAATAAACATAAACAAGGCATTACCAGAAATAGACAACAAAACTGATTGTTAAAACATGATCTTAATATCTGCTATAATCTGAGAGACCTTGGTACAAACTCCAATACAGTTTGAGATTTGTATCCAGTCCTGTCCAATTAGCCTCTTTTCCAAATGAGTACCAATATTAATTGGCTTGATTAACAGTAAATATATGGATGAAGCATGGTGTGTGCCATGCCATTTTCTCATTTTCAAAATAGTAAGATTTCCTATGACCAATACAAAAATATGTAAAGAGAGCCCTGAAGTGTGAAGCAAATAACAGAAAAAAGCAAGGTCTAGAGATGCCCTAGTCTCAGCAGTTACTAAGTAAGTGAACTGACAGTACTTGTGATGAACAAAGCTTACTTAAAAAAAGTTCAACATGGTCTGTTAAAAATAATTGAAAGTTTATAAAATATTATAGGAATTGAGGTTTTTTTACTAATCATTAAACATGATTTTTTGGTGAACCACAAAAACATGAAAATTTATATATAATATATTAATTAATATTTCATGAAAATTTATTTATTTAAAAAAAGTTAAATCCAACATGTTTACTCAATTATAGGATTATTACAAAAAGAAGTATTAATTATTGGTGGTGCCGATGCAGTTAGTTGCAATGAGTATATGTACACGTAAAGAAACACCAAAAACATCCAAATCATAACAATAATTACGTATGAAATATATTAAAGCAGAATGGGCTAATCAAACATGTTATTTTATTGAGATATTTATTAAACTTATCTTTGTAGCTTGAAATAGAAATTAATACCGATGTCCATTAAGCAATTCTGGACATTGCTATTCTAAATAATCTGACACTGCATTCGGTTGCAAAAAGATACTGAACCAACCACAAAACCCGAGCTTTGCTGCTTCCTTTTGAACAATATTTGCAAAATGTGCCTGGTCACTGTCCATTGAGCTCAAATGAGGAATTTTGTGTCTGATGCAAAAATCAATGGTTCCATGAAACAAATCAGCAGGTGGAGGAGCTGAGTGGTTCATTGAGCTCGCTGTTGGACATGGTATCACTGTATTACAGTAAAACCCCTCTTTTACACTTTTCATGGGACCATAGGAAAAATGGTGTAACTGACAGAAGTGTAAATAAGGGAAAATTATTTTTTTCCTTCAAAATTAAGAATAAAATGTATTTAGTACACACAATCAATAAGAATTATAATATGCAGTATTATATGCATAAACAATATCACAAGATCAAATAGAAATCTGAAATTTTTGTTTGTTTTCTTCTTTTAGCTTGCTTGAATAATTTTAATTGAGTCTAGTTCATTAAGTTTCTCAAATATAGTATCGCCACCATCTGCATTGTATTTAAGTCTCTTGTTCATAAAGTTTCTCAATGTAGCATCACCACCATCTGCAGAAGAGAGGTATTTCTTAAATATTTCTAATGCTGGCAATGCTTGTACACTCATGGGAGGAGGTTGACAGTTATCATCACTGTCATCTTCACTTCCATCAGAATTATTTTGGAAGATCATCTTCTTTCATATCTTCCAAGGATGATTGTTCATCTGCAGTAAGAACATCATTGCCCACCGATTCAGCAAATAAAGTTTCAGGCTGAATATTTCCCCCAGTCCTCCCATTCAAGATCAGAAGCATCATCTTCCATAACTTCCTCTGAATCAACCAGAAAGTTAGCTTTCTTTAAACTGTTGGCAATAATAATTTTCAATAATACTTGGCAACCCAAAATTTTGCAATAAGATGTAAGGCATCTAAAAATGTTTTTATGACTGGAACATCTTCACAATATTCAATTTATCTTCAATACTTTTGAACTAAATTTCTGCACTACTGAACTTTCAAATTATTAACGATGCCCAAATCCAGAGGTTGCAACACACTTGTGCATTTGGCAGGAAAAAACTCCATCCTTATGTTCTTTAAATTAAAAGTTTTAGGATGAGCTGGACATTGATCAATAAACAAATGGACACATGGTTTCAGTTCCCTCTGCACTTGTTCCCAACATTACCGTAAGGTGAACTCTGCTGTGTTTACCCCTATGACATGGTTCGTTCTTCATTGAAAAGATTTATTGGGCAGAAAATAGCCCTGTTTTGTCAATGTTACAAATATTTCTTGCCACATATCCTCTTGTGAATTCTTGAAGGCTGGAGCCTTTCCGGGAAAAAAATATTATTTTTAACGACACGGTTAGATTCACCACATATTGCCCCACAAACAACATTGTACCATTTCTTGAAATGATCTATCATTGGATGCAACAAAATTTTCTACACCCAACATATCTGCCACTTTGTTTTGCTTTTTCTCTCAAAACCTTGCCGTTAATTCGTATATTTTATGTCCTTGTTTTGAATCAGTTATTTAAAATGTTTTCCATTTCTTCATACTTTGAGAATTTCCCATATTTTCACTTTCTAGAATTTTTTGCGCACTTCATTGCACTTTGTTCAACTGTTTTCCGGCACTTCACAACAGTATTGAGAGTTGAAATGGAACTTTCCAATTGCTTTGCCAACACAACACGCGATTCTGGAAAAGTGTCTACTTTCCTCAAAATTTCCATTTTCAGTTCAACAGAAAACTTTTTCTATCCTTCTTTTCCATTCCACTTCACTTCTACAGTTGAAAAAATTCTCACACAAATCCACAATCCGCGATTTTCTTAAAAACACAATTTATCACTTTTGCATGCAAACGAATCACAGGCCACAATGGACGCAGTACCAAATCACATTTGTAATGTTCTCTCAGACCAGCATGACATTTTCGCTCTCAGTGCGACAGTGAAAAAACCATGTTCCTTGCAAGATCAGAAACACAGGCATATTCACACCAAAGCGTAGTGAATTTTAAATGTCGCAATTACACTTCCTGGGTCCCCACCATTCACTGATGTAAGACTTAGACAAAGCAGCAATGTACGCTTTGTAGACGAAGAGAGAAAATTGGATTTTCTACTGTTAGAAAAAACACAAAGTTTACATTTTCCCAAACTCAATAAAAAGTTTGTTTTCAGCAGTCCATAAAGACATCTGACTAGTATATTTTATATTGTGGGAAGGACAGTGACGTGAAATCGTTTCCAGATAATGTTGTGGCAAGCAGACTGTTGTAACTTGCAGTAAAATTGAAATTATATTAATGTAAATGCAGGGTATTTATAATACTGTGAATATACGAAAACAGATGGGACTGACAGGAAATGTTATCAATGCTGGGAAAACATAAATTGTGGGAAGATATAAGCAGGGTTTTACTGTATACAGCATATTTGAATATAATATAATTTTTAAGAATATATTATATTTCTAACCCTGTTGGTGGTTAAATTAAAACATATTTACCATCAGAAACTCCATCTGGTCTGGAGGGTGAAGATAATACTGAAGAGTTCACAGATGGAGGAACACTATGTGGCACAGTGTCTCCAGGCTTATTCATGCTTTCTGCCAGCCAAGTGGAATACTTTTCAGTCTGATCAACAATAAAACTAAGATGTTGATCTAGCACCTTTTTTCTTTTCTCTTCCAACCTGGTTTGCTGTTTATATTCAACCAGCTATAAAATAAGAAACATATTTTCATTCACCATATAAACTTTAAATTAAAAGTTAATTGTTTCATCAGAATATTCACTGAGGTTTACCTTTTCTACATTTGTCCAAAATGTTTTCACTTCTTTTGCAATGAAGTTTGCAATCTTCCGTAATCGCAATTCTTGAGTTTTTTCCGCCTTTTGGGCTTGAATTGCTTTTTCTTGAAAATACTTCTGAATACTTCTTGCACACTATGAAAATAAAAATTCAAACCAATGTTATGTTTGCAATACTGTCGTAAATTTCTAAACAAGCATTATATTTTTGAAAAACGTCCATAATTTCAAAACTGAATATTTAAAACATAATATTTTTTATTAATTCTCAGAGTTAACAAGATTAAAAGAAAATTAATTGTCACCTTTTTGGCAGCTGCCTTCTTCCACTTTCTTTCTTGAGCAAAGTCGGCAGCTAGCCAAACCATTTCCTCAACAAGGTAATCCCAGTGTGCTTTTGCTCGTGGTGGTTCCTGAACTTTTGGTAAGCGTTTTTCAGACCAAAGGCCTTCTTTTTGCAGTTCCACAATTCTTTGCATCACATATGCTTCCTGTAAATTAAAATATGAATATTATATAGCATTGACTGTAAGGGGTCGTTACAGAAACTCGCCTTGCATCTTTCTGCAGTCAAGAGGAACCTTTGAACACTAGCAAAAGTTAGGAGATTTCTGGATTCTTACCTTAACGAGTATAATATAATTTCTAATGACCAACATTAAATAAAAATGCAGAATGAAATGTTTACGTGACTGACAAAAAATATATCCACTACTTTTAAATGAATATACTATAACATTATCATATGCATAACTGTCATGACTAGGGCTGTGATTTATATGCAATAAAAACAGCGAAATTTAAATTCGCTGTATAAAAACAGCGGGGGGGGGGGGATATGGGTAGTGCAACAAAAATAGGAATTCCTCTCAATTACCATAAAATCTAGTGACCATGTAGCACATGGTGAGAGAACTGACAGAGCTGCACACAGATGGAACTGTAAATGTTCGGGTTTCTTTTCATGGATAAGGGGGGAATATGCAACAAAAATATGCAAATATGGCCCAAATATGGAAAAATATGTAATTTTGGTCATATATGCGAAAATGTGCGAAATAAAAGGGTTTTTCTAACATGTCGGCTGAGGATAGTATCTCCAAAATGGAATTTGGCATGACTTTTCGAGTCGTTCTCGGTCCTGCCGCAAGATGTCGCATGATCGCAACCGCATCAAGCAGTGCTGCAGATCAAGCGACTCTAGTGGCAAACTGACAATGACTCAAAAAGTCCTGCCTAATTCCATCTTGGATACTACCCACACCACGTTAGAAAAACCTTAGTATAAATGGATTCTAAATCCCTCAAAACGTATACAATTTGTTGGAATAGTTTGTTGTTATTGTTATTGTTTTTTTTTTTTTTTTTTTTAAGTTAACACAAAAAATATGCAAATGCATATAAATCACAGCCGTAGTCATAACGCTCTATCCCTTTTATTTATTTATTCTGTGTTGGTGGCAACAGGGGTAAATTTCTGGAAACACTACTGCTATAGCATGTAACTCAGAAACCACTGTTGGTATCACTACATGACTCACAAACAACAAGCAAAAAGAAGTTTGGTACAATGTATAAAGAACTTGAATGGGGAAAGAAATTCACTAAATGAATACTCATTTGTTCATTCTGGAGATCTCTCCTAGAAATTCTTCAAGCATATCTTATTTTCAAAAGAACAAGTACTGAATGAAGCACATATTTTTGTGGAAACAGAAGAAACTTTACTGATAATTGATAAGAATTTGGGTCTCTTATATTCAATAAATGTCTTGATTATGTCACTTATATTAATCTTAATCTGAACTAAATCTATATAAAATTATCTAATCCTGTGTAATCGTGAATGTTTCTAAGCTACTATCGTTATTTTCTACTTTGATGGATTGTATACATGTTCAAAATTTGCTGTTAACTTGATGATTAGCAAATATAACAACTCAATGAACCCTGCTTTTTAATTTATTTTTTTAAATTCGTTTTTAAATTTTTTATTTTATTTTATTTTATTTTATTTTACTTTTTTTAATCATCTGCCCAATCTCTGATGCACCTATTATATTTTATCAGGTTATTATTCTCATTGTGAAGTCTTAAGGTGATCCAGTTGAAATCTCCATATACAGATCACAGTATAGCCGGCAGTAGTGAACTTTCAGATAATGTGAACAAAAGTCACTGGTCCCAATCTACATAAAAAATTATCACAGAAGAAGTGAAGTCTCTTCATCTCATAACGTGAACTTAAATAGTATAACTTCCAGAAAAAAATACATCTCAAGATAGAATTCCAATAATTTAAGGGTCAGCAAGTGGATGACCTCCAGTAATTTTTGTTGCATTTATGGCAAATGAAAGGAGCTGAGAGAATGCACCATTGAGAAAATCATTTCAGTTCGTTTATGGGAATTCTGTCAATTTCGAAAACTTCTACACATGAACTGCAAGATAAAAGCAAGTGAAATCCCATCTCGCTAAAACATCATTAAAGAGTCAGACAGAGAAGAAGAAAACGAATGTGATGACAGAGTATATAAATGAAAATGATACAACAGTGCAACAGTCGATCAAAGGATGAATTCAATTTATCTCAATGGCACATCTATCACAGATAGTTCTAAAAGTAATGAGAATCATTTAATTATTATTACAAGAAGCTGTAGAGGCCTGAAAATGTCAGCGTGACATACACATCACACTTGTCCTTCTCCATTTCTTTTCACGCCTCTCCACATTTTTCATATTTTTTTCACTTTGTTCCATTGCTTAGTCAAAAATCATGATTTTTATACAATTTTTTATAAAATTTATCAGGCATTCTGTCTGTTTTAGAGATGGACTGACAATCATAGAATTAATTTAGTTGCTTGAAGAAGATACTCCAGGCACTACAGAGATGATACTATAGAAGTAGAGGATATTCTCATTGCATCACCGCTTGCAACAAGCTAACTGATGAAGACAGTAGTGATGAGGACACAGGAGATCTGCTGGATAATTTGAGTGGCAATAATTTGATGAGTGACACTGAGGAGGTTTTGTCTTATGATGATTGGGAAATGGATGGACAAAATGGTGGATGCAGTGTCATTAATTCAGAGAATCTTCAGTCAAGCATGTAGAGATATTCATCAAAAGAGAAAAAAAAAAACATATGAATGTCCCACATCCAGTGATTATTAGCATATACAATAGAAATATGGGTAGTACTGATCGAGTGGATCAAGCTATAAATCAGTATTGTATATCGACCATAGTAAGAATTGGTACTAGAGAATATTGACAGCTCATAGATGCCACAATAAATAATGCTTGACAGATTTACAAGAAGACTAAACTGAAATCACTAAACTGGAATTCAGAAGAGACTTGGCCATTACATACCTCAGAAGACATAAAACAGCTGTCAAATCTGAGGGACCAACAGGTCTGTCGGATGCAACTTTTTGACAACATTCGCTACGATCGAGCTGATCATCTACTTGAGAAAGTAGAAAATAAAAAGAGAAGGTGTGAGAATGATGAATGCAAGTGTTGTTGTGTTAATGTGCATGAAATGTGACGTTGGTTTGTGCTAGAAATGCAATATACCATTTCACTAAAAAAAAATTAATACTAATTTTCTACTGTTTGATATCATAAAATTTTTTAAAAGAACTAAAGAGGGAAGTGGCCAGTGTCATTAGCTGAATTCGTTTACTATGCTCGATGAAGTCACAGAGGTTAAGAGAATTCAAGACTCGTGGGTTCCTGGTTGGGTGACCGACTTGGAACACTGAGATTTAACAGCGTCGAGCCCCTAGGCGAAGGGATAAAAGGCACTGACTGACTGCAACATGACAAGACATGACAAAGAAAATACAGGAGGATTACTCCATGCAAGCGCTCAACACCCAACAAGGGTTTAAGAGACGCATTTAAATTTTAACCCTTTACTACTCTGGTGGGGTCCTGGAGTCCCCTCGCCGAAGTATCTGTCATTATAATTCGGAAACCAATTACTAGGTATCGCTCATGTTGCCAGTACTCCTCAGTGGCATTGTATTATTTGTTTTGACTGATTGTGCAAAGTGATTTGAGGTTTATTTTTGGAATTAGAGGAGAAAAGGTCTCAGAATACCCCACAGTAGTGTTAACGTGAGTTCTTTTTCATTCCCTTAATTCATGTTTTGTATATACTTAGACTTTATGATTTGTATTACAGTAAAATCACAAAGTAATTATATTAATCTACAACATCCTTCGAGTCAGAATCAACCAGAAAAGTCCGATGCTTCATGTGTGCGAGAAATGCGGACAGAAAGACAAAGATAGTTTGCGACAAGTGCACATTTATGCCCAGATTACAGAAATTCAGTGTAAAAATTACTTGTAATCTACGTTTTTCTTATTATTATAAACACTGTAAACTGATTCAAAGAACAAAATTTGGGGGAAAAAAAAAAAAAAAAAAAAAAACTTTTCATTGAAATAAATAGTAATATACCTTCAGGGGCACCTGAGGACTCCGCCAGAGCTCAGGCGCAAGTAAATTTCACCAGAGTAGTTAAGGGTTAAAATTTTAAAATTTAAAAAAGGGGGGTGTAATTTCTTTGCTAGGGATATTGTAATTATTGTACTGAATAAGTGGTTATGTTTGGCAAATAAATGCTCGTCTTGTTGAATATTTTCTCTCTCATCCCAGGACACTTATCACTCCCAAAGGACGAGTGTGACTAATGTCACACCCTCCCACTCCCCATTGGTACATGGAATACTTTTTTAAACATTTTTTGGAGCTTAAACTAAAGTAGTTGGATTAAAACATGTAAAGAAATTCAAAACATTTTATTAAAAATAATTCTCATCCTGAAATTTTTTTAATTTAAATTTAATTTAAATTTAAATTTAATTTAAATTTTATTTAAAAATTAAATTTAAAATTTAAAATTTGTTTGTAATTTCTAAAGGGGAGAAAAAAAGTTTTATTTTTAATTTTTTTTTTATATAATACATATTTTGTAAATTGATTATTATTTGTTCAATGAATCTGTATTAGCCCAAAGTAAGTAAAGCCTACTTGCGCCACACTATAGGTTAGGGCAAGCAAGGCACTTGAAAATTAAACTACTTAATGGGCCGTATTCATAGTCGTCAATTACAGGATAAGAAAATACTTACGCTATAAGAAGTTACAATTGATAAGGAAATGTTTATACACATTTCGTATTCATAGACAATACTTAACATAAGTCCAAAGTTAGCAGCATCTCGTGTAGCAAAAGCACATTGACTGTTTCACAGCCACTTGAATCCTGCCTAATGAGTCCAATCACACTGGCTGTGAACTAGTCACGCATGCGTGCATGAGCATCCATGGGGTAACCTAACCTTCACAATTACTTAAATAGTGGTGGTATCTTAGACTGTGACTTAAATAGTAGGAAATCAGTAAAAGTCTATTAGTCACAACTGGTTTTGCCACCAACATTGCCTAAAACTTATATTTTGGCCTTGGTAAAACAAGATCTTTTCTTAAATATTTTTGATCATTGAATGGCTAATAAGAATATCTAATTCAATATACCTGTTTGGCTTTTTCAGCTATCTGCTCTTGACTTCCTAAAGGTGTATCATACACAGCAGATATTGAGTGAGGTTTTGGATGTTGACGAACTGTCACAGGTGACTTGCTTTGCTTCACAGGAGACATGTTTGTAGTCGCATTTGTAGTAACAGTCACTACTCCTGAACTTACAGGAACAACTGCAGGAGTATCGGGAACTGAAAAATTAAAACATCTTCAGAATATTTCTTTTTCAAATCTCAGCTGACATGATAATATGATTTCCCACAAATTGATCTAAATTAAATTTGAAAAATAATATTTTTTTCATAAGAAAGCAATCAAGAAAAGCAAAATATTATAGTGAAGTTTATCAACAAACACTGTTGCAAATTTCTGTTGATGAAGCCTGGAGGGGGAAAAAAAGAAACACACACACACACCAAAAGCCACTCCAATGGTCATGATAAAAATAAGTAGTAGAGTATAAAATCAATGGCAAAAACGCATGCCTCTCTTATTACAAAAAAAAGACCCAACACCCTTATCTTAAAATTTTGAATAATTAGGTAAAACACTGTTCTTGACGTAAAAAAAACTGACAAGGTTTCCAGACATTAATCAATTTAATTTTCTTCCAATTGTATTAAAATGTTTTATTAACATTACATAATATCAAATGAGTCTCAGGTTCACAAACCCCATTAATGGTTTGTGGAACGGCTCCAAAAAACATCACGAACGTCATTATTGCATTTTTCCTACAAAGACTTCATGATTTCGCGTGTGTTCGGTATTGCTATCGCTCTTGGCACTGGGCTTTTGAAGTCTTCGGCTATCACGTATAAGACGAAATAGATGTAGTCTAGCTGAATGGAAACTTTCCGCCAAAACTGTCATGAAATTGCACAATTTTTCAACAAATTTATTTCAGAACGATAATTTATTTCGGCGCCCGCAACGATTGCACTCAGTGAACACAAAATTTCAGTGTATTAAAAAGACTGCGCACGCGTCAATTACACCATTTTTAAATAACGTATAGTAACTGAATAAAGCGTGCGTTAAAGTCTAGTACGCGAAGGCGGCACTATCAAACAGACACGCACTCGAAACCTCACTTCACGCTTTACTTTTTGTAAAAGTATTGCTTTACATTTTTAGTTAAAATACTGAATACACTTTTGGGCAAGACACTTAATCTTTCTTGAAGTCAAACTAACTACATTCGGAAACAAAGCTTTGGAACGGAAAGAAATATGAAGCTAAACTGACATTTCGACAAGTCATGCAAATCCGGTATCATAAAAACGTAGAATCGTATGACAAAATCCTCAAGTTTGTCACGTTTACAGATGCATTTAATGATGTTTAGTAGGATGTAATACGGTAATAACTGGAAATTATAAAATACAAATTGACACATACTGTGTCAAAACAATTGTGATCAACAGTTTTTAAATAAAAAAACGTAGTTGAATTACTCATCTCCATTTTTCTAGTAAAAAAAATCATGAAAGTTAAATTGTACGCGCATGTTTTCTAAATACCCCTAAGGGGTTGAGGGGTGAAGGAAGACCCTGTTACGTCACAGCTTCAACGGAGCATGCCAACTGTTGAAATGAACCTCGCGCCACAAAACGTGGGATCAACTTGCACTTCGAGTTATCGGAATATGACACTACTATTGCACCGTTCAGATTGAAGTCGACTGCTCTCTTTCTTACCTATTCCGTATTTCCTTCATTTGTCATTTTCACATTTCTGCATATACGCAATTATAGGGTGGAAGACGGCAAAAACTCGCGTAATCTTTGATCTTTATTATCACTGGACCGCGGATATTAAGGTAAAACCCTTAGTAAAGATAATTTTTTCCTGTGTATCTTTTAATATATATATATATATATATATATATATATATATATATATATATATATATATATATATATATATATATTATACCCGTCAATTTTATAGCGCCTAAAAGCAAAGATTATATTAATAAGGCAAAGAATACATTAATGTTAAGTTGCGTGAATTTGTAAGATAGCGAGAAATGAATATACAGAACAAGGATCTTGCGACACAAGTCTCCATACCACTACTCTTTGACTTCGAGGAAAAGCTTGCCTCAGCTTCTAACATTAAGCGATTGAATTTCCGTGAAAAAAAAAGTGATATTTATCGATAAGACACTCATCTTGAAAACTTGGAGAAAGTATTAGTTATTTATTGTGAAGCAAAATAGGGTACGAATAATTTTAACTAGAGAACAAACAATTAAATTTGTTCATAAATAGTATTATCGCAAAATATACAATACTGATTCTATATAATATTCATTTTTGTCTTTGAGAAACATACGTAATACATTGAAAAAAATGTTTTTTGTAATTTTCCAGTTTTATTTGCGGCTATTCTACCATTTAAAACGTCTGAGATGCTGAAAACCCCTATTTTAGGCACCTAAAATGCATATCTTAAAACCGAAATTCCGCTGTCTAGTTATCACTAATCGTTTTGTCCACATTCTTGGGCATCGTTTTCCTCGATTTTTGCCACAACACTTCTATTAAGAGGCGTAGTGACAGTTAATAAGGCGAGATTAAAATCCTCGTTTTAATGATCACAATTGTCTAATACTGACAATAAATTGATAATAAATAGGCGGGAACCTGGCCGAGTCAGTAACGGTAGCAAGAGAGTGGATAGCGAAAAATGATAAGATGGCTTCGCCAATTCGAATGCAACTCCAATATCCTTCCACTGATCAATGGGATAACATTTGGGGAAGGGGGGTCTACAACTGAGGGGAGAAGGAGATAGCCGATGAAAAATGAACGTTCCCAAAATATTTTTTGTAGTACTAGTTTTATGCTAATACTTGATCGGAACCTTAGTCGAAGAACCTTCTTGAAGCTAGTCTCGCTGACCGGTAAAACATCATTTCTAGTGGCTCAAATAGAACATTCCGTTTCGTTCACTTTTACCGTTCATGCTATTTGCCACACACACACACACACACATATACGCCCGTATTTTGAAATCATAAAAACGGGCCATTTTAGTTTGTTTGTTTTTTTTTTTTTTCACAAAGACAGAATCCCGTAGAAAGGAACATTATAAATAAATAATAATACTTTTCTTTAATTTGCATTTTCATTCATTACGAAGTAGGACAGTATTTCTCAATTAAGATTGCCTACTAAGTCGTTCAGAAACTCTCAGAAGCAGAAGGATCCGATTATTGAATTTCACCATATCCACTTCGTTAGCGATAAAGCATATACAAGTAGAAGTGACAGAACAGCTGCCTTCTCTCTTCCTAGAAACCACAACCAACTCTAAACCAGAGCTCTAAACACTCTTGTTACGTAGTACGTGAGCACATTATCTTGTTGCACTTAATTTTTTACAAAGAAATGTGAAGTAAACGGAATATATTATGATAAATTTCATATTGTAGACATCATTTTATGCTGACAAGCCATTGTCACAAAAAAGGGACATTTTAGAGTCCCGTTTTTCTGTTAAAAAATACGTGAAAGGGACTCAATAAGGGACTGTCCCGGCGAATATGGGACGTCTGGTCATCTTACATATGCAAGATAGCTGATCGCTACAAGATCATCAATTAGCCACTACTAAAATATTTGTTTCTATAACTACCGGTAGAGCATCTGGAGAGCAGGAATCGGTCTTACATTCCGGTGAGATCAAATATTGCACTTCGTGGCAGTCCATTTTCGGTCATCACTCTTAGCATTAAAAAATCTGGTCAAAACGGTCGAGGTCAAACGGTCTAAATGAGCAATTTGTAATTTGAGAGAGTAGACCGATATCTGACGCCCGGAAACAAAAGACGTATTTTAAGTCGCGAAAAGTAGAGATAATCAGAATTGTTCATCGATGTAAAGTGCGCAAAGGTTATTTCTATTAGTATCTGGGATTTGAAATTTCAATTAATTGAGTATTATCCGTGCATGTTTCCTTGAGCCCTCATTTCTCTAGATGCGAGGCGTTGGGGTTTGATTATTTTTTCGACAGGGCTATTATATCAAATCTGTAGTTCATTTTTCCATGCTAAATAAGTTTCTAAAACACGGGAGCGAAAAATTATTATCAGATTTTGTCAACAATACTCGTTGCTATCATCTACTCTTGAGTTCAACTAATATTAGTAAAGGGTTGGGAGTAAATATTCCGCAAGTCAAGAAAACGTGCGCGTAAAATATTCGAGCCTGCCACTGAGGATATTTTAATGAAAACTCTGATTAAATCATTTCAAAAGATTGCATGCAAAAACACTCCGATCCAGAGCTGCCTCGATTCTAACGAGATAAGTATGTTAAAGGACATGTAACGCAGTCATGTCGAAAGTGGAAAGATGGCACCTCCGAAAGCAGCCCGGCACCCTGCCTGATGCCCATTGCTGAACAATTTCCACACTACGCAGTGTGTAATATAGTTATTTATGCACCAAGGGCGTTATAAGAGTTCTAATGATCGAGCAACAACAAAAAGCTCCGGGGGCAAAGGATCGATCATTAGAGCCAGTTTACGCCCGTGACACATTTTATTCTTTACCTAATTTTTAAGATTCAGATTTAATTATTTACGAATTAACTACTGTTAGTTAACTTGACTCAGTTTATCTTTATTTCCCTCCATAAAAGAGAACATGTTCCTCCAACTGTTTTCATATTTGCTTCGTAACCACGATCCTTTCGATCCAGCTAAGCTATGTACATAATGAAAAGAGCTAGTCCGGCGTATTACTGCGTAATCTGTATTACTGCGTAGTACAGATTCTTGCTCGTTCTGCGCAGCACCAGTTTACTTCACGAACTACGTGACCACAACACGAACACCACGTTTGAAAAGACAGACCAGACGCTTGCACCAGTTTACTTCACTTCATCTTTTCCTCATGGTTATGGAGTGTATATAGAGCTCCATATTGAAGACAATAACAAGCAATAACGAATCAGTAAAAAATAAAAAATAAAATATTTGGCACAGCCCAACGTTGGACAGTGTGATTCGCCGCCCACCATACAGGTAGTGTTACAATTCGGGTTACGATTTGTATAATTAAATATGTTAGTTCGTTAGTTAGGATCAAACGTTTGCCACGTATTTACGAATTAGGATTTTTCTAGTAATTTAAAACAAATTGAAATAATGTTTGTCCATATTTTCAGTTACAGTATACAGAGCCTACCACCAAACACGGGCCATCCCCATAACTTGTAAACTATTCATGATATCAAAGTGCAGTTTTCGCTCAACAATGCCGAATTCACGGGGAAAGTCATATGCTGTTTGAAATATTTTTAGTTTTTCGAGAAATTTAAATAATGTATCTTATATTATTCTATTTCTCTTTTTATGATATATCCATTGCTGATGAGAAAAATACAGTTCCATTTAAAAAATCATGATTAAAATTCACGAAAACGAAAAATATTACGAACAATATCTCTACATCATATTACTTGCCCCATGATTCCGCATTGTTGAGAGAAAACTGCACTTCAATATCTTAAATCGTTTAGAAGACATGAGGGTAGGTCCAATCACCAGAAAAAGGATTAAAAACAAACTTTCAGCAACGCAATAATGTTCGGTTTACTTTGTACATGTTTTTCTATAACTAATATAAAAATTAAGTTCTTTCCTGTAATATTACGGAAAGTGTTTTATGAAAAAACATGTTTTCATATTTTCTCAATTTTTCGGACCCCAAATAGAATTGAAATTACTTTAATACCTTCATAGAGACTGAAAAACAAGTTCTTTGTGCAAATTTTCATTGAGAAATTTGGAGTATTTTTGAGGGAAAAAAATCGTTTGAGCGTTCTCAAAATGCACAATTTTGACTTCATTTTCACAGAAAACTTTCCAGTTTTCGAGAACCTTCATTAGAAATCATATGAAGCACTTCTACTCACAAACGCAATAATGTATACAAACGTGTGTAATATAAATAATGGCGGGAGATATATTTCAAAAAATTTAAAATTGACAATGTTTTCAAAAATGGCAGTTACATCAACATGGCGTAGGTGCCATGTTATTCGGTGCATTTAGTTATACGGTCATACAGTTAAAGTTTAAAAAGATTGGAGACGTTTTGGGGAAAATGTTTTTAAAGTTATTATTAGAGATTTTTGCAAGTCGTTGATTTGAAAGACACAATTCTGTGGAGATATGAACTGCGCATGCGCCGGTATCAAATGACGGGATTTCGATTGACGGGTCCCGATATTCCCCGTTTTGTCGTCTACGACAAATGTGTTCGTAACTTACACGTACGTAAACTACGTAACCTACGTAGTTTTCGCCGCCACCTTTAAACACGAACTCAACACTAACACAATAAACATGGAAGTAATGAAAAATACATTATCCATATTACAAATATAAAAAGGCAGGAACTTAATGGCTATTTTTTTAAGTTTATTCAAATATGTCAGAAATAAACTTACGTAATTCATAAGGATTTGGAGGTTATGTATGTATTGAGGCTCCTTTCATTTCATACAGGTGTCCATCATTCGTTTTACTATCTTCTAATGCTTATAAAAGCAAAAATGGACTCAGAGACGCACAGATGTTCAATAAAAGCTTTTAGATCCTGTTAGAGGTATTCAGTTCCAATTAGATCCTAGTTTTAACGTGTTTTCAATTGCACGACATGCAAAAACGCATTTTTCTGAAGATACGTTAATTCCTATTGACCATAATTTTTACGTACTACGACAATGGATTCCCGTCTTTCAAAAACTCTTATTTTTATTCGAAATTACGCGAAAACCACCAATGACATGTACATGACAATAAAGACACAACTGTGAAGAACAAATTTTTTAGGGAAAAGACTGTTTTTAAAATGTACTTGAGTGAGGTGGTCCAAAAATTTTGCTTTTGCAGTTTTCGAAAATCCAAAGGTAACAGTCGAAATTGGACCTATGCCTTCTTAATAAGAGTAATTTTCTCTATTTTAGAAAGACATTTAAAAGAAAAAAATTAGAGCCATTACTTAGAAAAAATTGAAAATACACCACAGGCTTCACGCGAAACTATTCACCAAAACTATTTTAGATGCGCTTTGTTTACTTCGAGGTTCGATATCACTTGTGTTTCACACGTTCTCAAATACATGAGTACCCAGAGGGGGAAGGGGAGCGGGGGTAATTTTCTCCAGGCCCTAACTGAAATTGGAGATATTTTTTCATTCAAAACAAAAAAGATTTAGCCGATCCGAAGGCCGAAATCGCTAAGAAAGTAGTGTCGTAGCGATCTCGGACCGAAGGGTCACGGGTTCGAGTCCCGCCTCGGGTATTTGTGTTCGTCCTTTCACCCCTTATCACCATATCGTTTCATCTTCGTAGTTACTATACCGTTAACTCCAATAGTGGTCGGTAATGATCTAGATATTGATGCGACCTTAAATTTTAAAAAATAAAAATAAAAAAACCTTCTAAATCAAATTAACCGCTAGTTATTTCTGTAAGGAGAAATGAATTGTTTATTGAGAGGGGGCGGAACTTTTGTTTGAAATATCAGGCCCCCTTGGATCTACTGCCCCTGGCCTCTCGTTTTGACAGCTATTAAACACTATACCTACCTAAACACTATACCTAAACTATTGACAGCTCGTTAAACACTATACCTACGTTTCACCAAGTTCGTTTCGCTCTTTTTACTTTCTCGTATACGTACGTATATACGGAGTAATATATACGTAGTATTGAGAAAGTTATGTAATGCTGCGCGAAAAAAACGGTGCATTTTCGGCACAAAAAATCATTGCAGGGCCCTAAAAACGAAAGTGGATAAATCCAGTTGCTAATTAAGGGGGAGAAATCTGGTGGTGAAGCCAGAATCCCTGTGTTATGGGTTCTTGATGCCGAAAAACCAATTGAAAGCAAAGCTTCAGTCCGTCCGTCCGTGAAGACTACTACAGTAATGGCAGAATATAAGTGACTTCGACAGTTCTATCTCCACGTGCTGTGGTGTCATGTGACCTACTCTAAAGCAATCTGCTTGCGAGGATTTGTATACTTTCTTACAGACAGGGTTCTGCGTGGCCGTTCATCTGACACACGAAGTCGCGGAGGCGATACGATTCGGCTTAGGCGAAAGTTATGAACATGATATAAATGTCTCATAGCCTGTCAATAAGTATTAATGTTTCGAGATTTAATTTATCTGTGATGTCGGTGGTGCCAAGTGCGTAGTAATGTGTGGCAACAGAGCACTGAATTGTCAGGGTCGCTTATACACTGCCGGTACGTACTGTAGCGCCTATCGGCAAACTATCGAGAGTTAACAGCCATTTTCCCCGACGTGTTTAATAGTTCTTTTAAAGAGCCAAATATAGTATGTACTTACATTGGTATTATGTATTAGAAAAAATAATGTAACCGTTATATGCTGGGAATCATGTATTTATTGTGAAATCAAAATATATATTTTGCGATGTAACAGAACATAAATCATGATATCGTAGGCTTCCGCGGCCAGTCATGATCTGGGCTGTCCGGGTGACGCCGCGTCGGCACCCCAGCCTTCGACGCGGCGTCGTCCGGACAGCCCAGATCAGAACATAAATCAGCGTATGGGAAATTACTCTCCGAAAATCGAACTTGGTTCATTTCCTTTCCATAGATTTAGTTGCAAATGTTTCTCAAATAAGAACATAGAAGGTAGGTATGTAATAATTCGATTTGTAGGTCAGAGTACACTGAATTCAATGTCTTTTATTCTAGAATGCTAGAACAACCCAGAGCTAAATAATTTTGAAAAGAATAAACCTCTACAAACGCGAAAAATGGCGCACGTCGTAAAACGAAAATGGCCGCCATTTGCAAACCAGATATAATAAAAATAAATCAAACATGCTTTTGAACAGCCAAAACATAAGGAAATTTATGTACAAAATATGATTTTTTTTTTTTTTCGAGATGGTCGAGTGACCAGTGCTGGACCACTTAAAATGGATTGACCCGTATTAAAGAAAACTGAAACTCTTTTTTTATAACTTAGTAACACTAATAGTAAAAACAATTTCAGTAGGTTATATAGATTTGCTTAGAATACAAATTGAATTAAATGAATGATATAAACGCAAACATGTAATATTAGGGAGATTTTTGGTATAAAGTACAGGCAAAAGTTTGGCGAATATTCAGAAGTTTTTAATCGAGTCTTTCGCCATTAGAGAACTTCTTAATTTGTTTTTAATAATCGTCGCATTTGGAAATAATTGTTCACAGTAGTAAGTAGGTCTGAAAATTGTAAAGATGCGAAGTGCATTTGTTTTCACTTCATCCAAAAATCAGGAAGACAGTTCCATGTTCCAAATATAATTTCTTCCTCCTTCTTACATTTTGAAAGATCCGTCCACTAGTGCCTGACAGCCAATTTTCCTTTCTCTCTTGCCAAATTTTCTAGTTCTGACTGGAAATTTGTGAACATTTCTGTAAACACAATCTTTGATTTTCAAATGTAACAACTGTAAGTCCAATTGAGGTCTATCGATATACTTGGGTTTTCTAACGTGGCAGCTGAGGGTAGTATCTCCAAGATGGAATATGGCACGACTTTTTGCGTCTTTCTCGGTCCTGCCGCAAGATGTCGCAAGTTCCCGACCGTATCAAGCAGTGTTGCAAATCGAGCGACTCTAGCGGCACGACCGAGGAAGACGCGAAAAGTCGTGCCATCTTGAAGATAACACCCTCAGCTGCCTCGTTAGAAAAAAACAAGTATAGTTGGGAACGTTGTAAAAATTCAACTCGCAAACTTTCGCCACTAGAGGCTTTGTTAATGCTACAGTAGGTTTTTCAGATCTAAAATTTAACTACTCAAGAGTCACAGGTACGAAGGTTCCACTGAGCCGCAGGTTGCCAACCCCTGGCCTAAACCATGCATAGGAATTTTTTTCCAAATTGAAGAAACCCCAGTCTTTGTGGCTCTAGTTGAAGCTTTGAAATTTTGAAAAACAGTCTTTAAAACTTGGGAGAACTTTACATGAAACCCCCCGGACATTTTCAAAATTTTCTTAAAAAGAGCTCCAAATTTTTGCTTTAAATTTCTTGTAAGAATAGAGTAAAACACGCTAATAAAAGTTGTATAGGTCCTATTTTCACGGTTAACTGAATTTTCGAAAATTTCAAAGTTTTAATTTTTTCGACGTCTTCCTACATCTACAAAATTAAAGATAGAGATTTTTTCCTTTAAATGAAATGAATTGTCCACAATGAGTTCTTTCAATAAGGTCATGTGAAGTTTTTGAAAATTTTTAGTTGTTTTCGAGCAACATTGCGTGCAATATGTGCAATTTTAATATTCTCAAAAACGGCTCGAACTCTTTTCTTTGATCTTTTGAGAAGCATAATACTAAATACATTCGATCAGATGACTTAAACAACATAATGCTCTACTCGTTTGTGTTTTCAAATATTACAAAAATATTTTTTTTACTTACGTCTCACGTCCTAAATATTTACACAAACGGCAATTTGTTCATGTTGTTGTATTTATGAGTACATGTGCTTTAAATAATGTCAAATAAAGTTTCTCGAAAACTCAACAGTATTGTTTAAATGAGCTCAAAATTTCGCCATTTCAGAAACGCTCAAATGCAAATTTTCTCAAAAACGGCTCCACATTTTTTCTTCAACCTTTTCGTACGGATAGTGCTATTTGCTTTTTAAAATGGCATAAAATTAATTTTGCTGCATTATATTTTTTTTCAAAAAATACACAAATGTAATTGTTTTGAAAAACCTGTCCCTGCGTTAATCTGCACATTTGCAGCGATTTGTAAACACTTAAATACCTCAAATGATTTCAAATAGTTTTTCGAAAACTCAATATTTTCTGTAAAAACAAGCCTCATATTTCGCATTTACGGTATCGCTTAAACACCATTTTCTTAAAAACGACTCCAATTTTTTCACTAGAAATTGTCATTTAGGAGGAGGATTTACGCTTCTTTGATATTTTTAAAGTAATATTTCGATTCCACTATTAGGAAATCGAAAAATTGAAAAAATTTAAAAAAATATACTTTGGGCGGCGATGGATGACAGCTGAGAAGAGTTGTGGCAAGTCCGAATACCTAGCCCAGACCAAAGAAAATTGAAAATTAATACGAGAAAGACTGTGCCATTCTGTAGTACCACTAGTTTTCATACCGATGGGTACGCTACCCTCAACGTCTTTGAGAACTCAATCTCCTGTCGCGAGGTTAGTGTATACAGGTAGTTTACGAAAGTATAGTGTTTAGGTGCATAATAAAGCTTGCATTGTATTTCGGTAATTTTGTTATTTTAATGAATTGCTGATCAAGTGGCGAGATTTTAAGTATATTTAGTATTAAGAAACCAAGGATGGGGCTCAAAACGAGCAATTACGAAATAATTTTTGATTTGGATGATGTTCAATTAGCAAAGATACAGAATGTCGGTGTCCCTGAAGATTTAAGAAGAAATAAAATCGCGAACAGAAGTATGCATCTCATGCCCTGCAGCTGTTGTCGATAGCTTTTAAGATTTTGTGCTACAGGACACTTCCATTTTGTGATCGGCGATTGTAATTGCATCATGTAATCCGTTGCATGCATTATGTACCGTTGTGTAAATAAAAATATATTTTCTTTTGCGATAACCTCACTACGGCAACACGATTGTGGTATTTCCACGAGGTGCCGAAGCCTTAGCAGAAGGCAAGTATATTTGTGACCATTGAACTTTCCCGAATAAAGATAGACTGCATACAGGGGCCAATTTTGTCTCCGGAGGGAATGAATTAGAACGATTTAGACACCCAAAAGTGTATTTCTCTCTGTCTCAAACAATGCCAAAGAACTTGGAATATAGGACAAGCATTCTGCAGCCATTGCGGAACGCGTGGTAACCTGTCTGTTGCTAATCTACATGCGAGAAAGTGGAACCTCAGAATGGCACAAGCTTTCTCGTGTTAATTTTCTCTTTCGTCTGTGTTAGGTTTTGCCTGATTATCTTCCCAGCTGCCATCTGTTGGCGCCTAAAAGATGTCTTTCACATTTTCGTTTTTAAGCCGCTAATGGTGCAATTGAAATATGACTTTCTACTCACATATGGAATTATGTATTTAAAAAATCTCGGTACTCTTGCGTCACAGTTAGACCCCTTCTAGGGCACGAATCGAAAGAAATGAGGTGTCATTAGACGCATCTCGGACTCCTACAGGGAACTGATGATTTCTTTACGGATACACACTCAAAGTTCTAAGAAATTTATCCAAAAACGTATTTTGCGTCTTTTTAGCACTGCGATCTGGCGATAGCTGCGCGAACCACATGCCCCCGCGCTATCGCCTCGGAAGACGTCACAACAAATGACAGCGTGATGAGACGCCAAAGAGCCGATGATTGAAACAGGTCGATAGAGATTGTACCGTTCGCTAGCTGTAGTTCACTGTACGCAGTTTAGGGCTTGGAACACTCGAAAAAAAAAATGTTCATCGTCAGCGTTGCCACGTCGTACGAAAATTATCATTTTACAGAATATATTCATTATTTGTAATATATAGTATATAGGGTGGTGAGACTCCGTTGCACTGCTACATATCATTAATGTTAAGCGTTCTTCACTGGAATTTCTGTTAGTTCTGGATCTTGCCACTTGCTTGCAAATACCGATTATCGTGGCTACAAACATGTCCATAAGAGTCCCGACTCGTCAGCGTTGTACACTAGTTTGTAAAGAATATTTTCTGACTGAAGAAACTGATCAAACTAATTTTTGAAGTCACCTCTTCCCTGCTCGTCGCCATTCAATTTCTCGCTGTAAAGCCCATTTTTTTTCTCCCATGACATCGTTTAAATCTTGTTAACAGTCCTGAAGATGCGTGAAAAATCTGTTTTGTTTTTCAGCAATTATAGGCTCTGAAAAAGTTTATTTCTCGTCCCCTCTAAGTGTCGCGTCTAGTTTGCAAATGTTCGTTTTGTTTTTCGATTTCTCAATTACGAGCTGCTAGATATGAATGCAAGTTACATTAATTTTGTACGTAACAGTTGTTTATCCAAAATCATACTGCAAGCTGAAATGCACATGCGTCTCTCAACATTTTCAAGATCTTTAATAAATTCTATTTTTCCTTGAATAAGTAACATCACTTTTTTCCTTTTTGTCCATTGCCATTCGACAACTTGTAGCACAAAACTACAGTAATAAGTTCGTCCTAAACGATTCAATCACACGCGTGAACTGCAACTCAAGAACTGCACAGAGAGACACCCCCTCACTGATGACTAGACATCGGATGTTAAGGCACTAAAAACTCGTCTTTTAGGCGCCTAAAAAGGCGCTCAAAAAGTCAAGAATAAGGAGGGAAAAGGCACTGTCATAAGTTACATACACAATAAAATGGAAAATTGTAATTTTTGTAGATGTAATTTTGCAAACTTAAATACACAAAATCAGTTCGTACATTTTAATGTAAAACTAGATTTACATATTTACAACTCTTCTACATTTTATTATTATAGTTTCCATTAACCAGTAATATTTACATGTTACCAGTAACTTTTCAAGGATCACAATTTCAAATTTTCGATGACTGGGAGACAAAATCAGTTTGAATGCGGAGAACGATATCTCTGAACGATGTGACTGGCATATATTTTAGCAGTCCAACACTAGCAACACTGAAATCTTCTGGGAATTTATATCTGTTTCCACTTAAAATTTCTGTTCCTTCGACGTATTGTCAATGGTCCATGTTCTCAGATCATGGCTAGTAATTGTGAAATAGGGAAATGGAGAAAAATCAGTGGGTATACTTTCAGGAATTCTCTCGTAATTTTAAATTTCAAGACGTGAATTGAAGGTTTCGTAATGAATGGTCACGTTGGACCATCGCCGATTTTCCGATATCTTAGCATTGTATATAAATATAATAAATAAAATGCAAAAAAAGTCCTAAAAAAGGTATTTATGCAAAAAATAGGCATCTATGCTAAAAGAAGCAAAAATAAGCATTATAAAATTCCGTCAAATGTCATCATTTGTCATGATTCGTGGACATATATTATCAGCCCCTAAATAAGTACTCTAGAAAAAAAAATAGGCGTTTCCCTAAACATCCGATGTCTCGTGATGACTAAAATTACTGTTTATCTAGTTTCACAGTTGTTTATCTAACCCTCAGTGATGTTTGCCTATTACAGTTTTCTATAATTCTCTTCACTTACTTTGTACCTCTACTTTTATTGTTTACCTTAAACCTAAATTTAAAGTTTTCTTAATATCGTTGTTATAAAACGAGAGAAACAGGAGAAATAAGAGATAATCGGGAGTTTACTGTATTAATCGCATATCCTGCCGTGGTAACGTAACGTGACTGAGGTTGTACGCGGTATTGCCGTTCTCTTCACCTTTCAATTTTAATCGAACCCAAAAGTGACTCCACACATTCGGCATTCGCCGAGCAGCGAGCTACTGCTTGCTCAATCCCGAGCAGCTGATATATCCTGCGAATGTTCGCTTCCTTTGAAGTGTGCACAAGACCGACACGCGGTGGATAGGGCGAGCACCGAATGTTCTTCACACTGCAAATAGTAAGCAACTCAACCACACTACTTAGAATTCGGGGAGCTGTTGCTTGCTACTTGCCGAATACCGAATGTGACGAGCCGCCTTAACGTGAACACACCCGATGTAGAAGGATTTTCCTAAGAATGAGTCAAAGTGACAGTTCGCTAAACAAGTGAACATCGCATGTAATTCAGAGAAGTATCCCTCCACCGCGACAGCTGTTCAGTCACGCCTCTTCCTGAAGTGTTTGTTTATGACTCCCGTGAAGACATCACTATGCAGAAGTCTAGGAGTTTCGCTGAGGTATGTGCACGTACGCAAGTCCGAGAAATATTGAAATTTAATTACGTAAGTTACAGGGTTACAGGGCTCTTAACGATCTGGCATTTTGTAATTCAAGTTTTTTTCCCGGTTTTCCAGGTCTGAGAATACACATTTTTCAGGTCCTTTTTCGCACATTACATCACACTTACCTTCTACCGCTTACGTATTAGAGAGAAAGGTATGTAATGCTGCGGGTAAAGCGGCGAATTCTCGGCAGAAAAACTCTTTATTGCCGGGCCCTGGTAACGAAAAGTGGATAAATCCAGTTGTAAAAATTATAAAAAATCCTCTATTACGTGGTGGAGTCAGAATACATGTTTTGTAGGTCCTTCATAACGAAAACTGACGGCTACAGTCCGTCCATCCAGCAGCGAACAATGCTAGCGACTAAACCTTCAGCCGATTTTCTTCAAAATTGATATTCCTTCATCGATCTGGCGATGCATCAGTCCCTTTAAATTTGATACCGATATTTAATTTTTTTTTTTGGGGGGGGGGGTACTTTACATGAAGCCCCTGGGACATTTTCTTCAAAATTAAAATTAAACAATTTCTTCAAAAAATGACTCCAACGTTTTTGATTAAATTTTTGTTGTTGGATAGTGTGAAGGCCGTTTAAGAGAATGGTGTAGGATTCATGTTCGTTGAAAACCCTGATTTTTCGAAAATTACACAAGTTCAACATTTTTTCGGCATCATCCTACAACTACAATTATGAAGATAGAGATTTTTTCCATCAATGAAACCTGTTCCTTGGAGATAGATTTTGAAATAAGATTATATACAATTTTTCGAACATTTGAGTACTTTTCGCGTAATCTTGTGAGAAATATAGGCAGTTTTTAATTTTTTAAACAATGTTTTTCTCAAAACGGCATCAACAATTTTGATTCAATTTTCACCTTGGATACCGTGCAGGACGTTTAAGAGTGCAGGTCTCATGTTCGTTGAAAATTCTGATTTTGAAAAGAGCAAAATCTCAACAATTTTTTAGCCCACTTCCTACAACCACAATTATGAAGACTTTTTTCTTAGTGAAATGTGTTCATCATAAAGAGATCTTTAAATAATGCCACGTTCAATTTTTCGAAAATATTAGTATTTTTTCGAAATTTTGTCTAACATTGACATATTTTCGACATTTTTCTTTAAAAATTGGCACAACTTTTTTTAATTAAATTTGGACTTTAGATAGCTTAAAGAGCGCATGAGAATGGTGCAGGTCTTAAGTTGGTTGATATGCCCGACTTTTCGAAAATTAAATTTTTTCTGCGTCTTCTTTTAACTTTAGTTGTGAAGATACAATTTTTGTCTTAATGAAAGATGTTCACCACAAACCAGATCTTCGATTAAGGTCATGTTGAATTTTTAGGAAATATGAGTAATTTGGCATCAAACAGACGCGCGTTTCAAATTTCATACGCTTCGTGAACATAATTTGAGAGGTTTTTGAAAGCTATTTCTATTCTTATAAAAGAAAGATGAATGGAAGGTAATAAAATTAACTTCGAACAAATCACTTCTTCACTTCAAGAAATTTTGATCGCTGATTATGGTGTTCAATAAGTAAAAGTTTGAAATAACTCCTGCTCCTGGATATATAGGGAAATAAACACTGGTATACACCACAGGCGCTTCGTTTGAATTTGTTGGGTTTGGATTATATTAGCATTATTTCTAATACTTTACATGAAAAATTGAAAAAATTGAATACCAACATTTTAACTTTGATATCACATTATTACCTGCGCTGCCGGGGGAACAATGCAGCGAAGGAAACAGGGTCTACTAGTATTTCCTGGCGGGAAACCCTGTCAAGATCTCCGAATGTCCCTGTCAATTCGGACACTGTCACTCCATTCTCTCCGTATACGTTATAAGCAAAGATAGCTTCGACTGCGCTCCTCTACAAAATAAGTTAAAATTCCCTTTATTATGAACGTGATAACATGGTTCGTTTCGATCAGGAAAACAGCAAAGTGGTACTACCGATGACATCAAAGAAGACGCGCGACACTAATCGAAACACAGCGATTGAGTTCCCGGTGAGACATTTGTTCCGCAAATATCTCGTTCACGCAAGTGCAACCCACAGGCAACCATATAGATGCTCTGGGGTGCTAGGTACTCTACCCATGTTGCACCTACACAAGCGGCAGTCTTTGAAGTTGTGTTATGCGTGAGTCAAGAGTTTCGCAATTCTCAAGCAAACATGTGACACTTCTCATACATACTTCGATTTTAAAACTCCCCATTATCATGTACTTTACTGAATTCAGCACTTTACTGAATACGATGCCGCATGAGAATAAGTGTTAAATGTTGGGAAAAATCTGAAAATAACGAGAAATCCCGATTTTCAAATCAAATTCCATTTTTTCCCCGGTTCTTCCAAGCTTTTTCAAATTCCCGGTTTTCAAGGATTCCAGGTTCGCTGGCCACCCTGCATTAGAAGTGATTTCTTCACATATTTACCAGTACATATGCTTTAAATAATGTCACAAAGTTTCTCGAAAACTCAACACCTTTCTGTGAAAATGAGCTCAAAATACCCCATTTTCAAAGTCGCTCAAACGCCACTTTCTCAAAAATGGCTCCAAATTTGTTCAAACTTTTCCAACGGATAGTGCTAATTGCACTGTTTAATATGACCTAAAGGGCCTATGATAAAAAAGTTCATTTTGGTGTATTCTTTTGTTTCTTCAAAAATTACACAAATGTATTTTTTTAAATATCTCTCACGCCGTTAATAAGCACATTTCCATCGATTTGTATACCTTTTTGCATTTGTGAGTGGAAGTGATTCAAATGACTTTAAATGAAGTTTTTCGAAAACTCCAGAATTCCTGTTAAAAAGAGCTTCCAATTTTGAATATATAGTAACACGCCATTTTTTTAACGGCTCTTAAGTATTCAATGAAAATTTTTATTTAGGACGATCTTTTACTCTTCTTTAATATTCTTAAACTAATATTTCGGTTCTATCAGGAAACCGGAAAGTTGAGAAAATGTCAAAAAAGTTTACTCTGGGTAGATGGCAGCTGGCAAGGCGATGGGGCAAGACTATAGAGCCAGTCACACGAAGGAAATTAGAAAACTTTGCTACGAGAAAGTCTGTGCCATTCTGAAGCACCATTAGTTAATTTCACGGGTACTACTTACGCCGTGAAGAGAAAGTATTCTGGGGGAGAAGGGGGATTTTTCGAGAGAAATCTATTGCCAGGCCCTAGTAACGAAAAAGGGGACATATCTTGTTCCTGTATGCAGTAAAGTATTACCTTTTAACACGTTGTGTAGTCAGAATCCTTGTTTCGTGGGTCCTTGATACCGAAAAATCGACTGACGGCAAAATATGTCTGCCCGTCTATGGTCAACGCTGGCCCAAAACAGTTCGGACGATTTTCTCACAAATTGATATTCCCGGATGAATCAAAACGAACTGGAGGCCCTACAAGTTGGAAACGGTTATTTAATTGTTGCGGTTGTTGTTGTTGTTTGGGGGAGGGTTACTTTCACAAAGCTTCAAATACATTTTTAATATTTTCCCAAAATGGCTAAAAAATTTTAGATTAATCTTCCTCCTCGGATAGCATGTCTGAAAGAAATGGCGCGAGTCTCATTTTCGTTGAAATCAATGATTTTTTCAAAATTCCAAAAGTTCAAATTTTTTTCGAGGTCTTCCTACAACTATAATGATGAAAATTTTTGAATTTTGCATAAGATCGGCTTTTTTCCGCAGTTTTCTACAATATCGGTGACAGAATTTTTTGCTAACTGAAATCTGTACATCAAAAATAGATCTTGAAATAGGGTCAAGCTCAATTTTTTCGATAATATGGGTATTTTTTAGGTAATTTTAATTTTTTCAATCTTTGTAACCAATTCTTCTAAAAAAAATACTCCAAATTTGCTAACATTTTTTCTCGTATGTTAAAAAGAACAGTAAAGAAAGCAGTGCTAGACTCATTTTCGTCGAACTCTCCGAATTTTCGGCAACTACAAACAAAAAATATTGCAATGTACAATACTTCTTAGAGAGCTTTTTAAATGAAATCTATTCTTTAATATAACCTAAAATTATAATAATCTATAATTTAATTTAAACTAAATACACTTAATTTAAATTAAATTAAGTGTATACTAAAAAATACATTAAAAAGGGCCTTGTTGATTTTTTAAAATATTAGTTTGGCGTGATTTTAGTTTCCAAATTGCAAATTTGAATTTGCCGCGCTTCGAATACCGAGCTGACAAATTTTTCAAACGATGGATTGGAATTTCCTGCACTTGTTTCGCTAGAATGTTTCAGAAGTAATTAACAGTGCTGTCAGACGTAGGATACCTATCGAAATTTGACAAAAAATTGGGGAATTGCATTAAAACGTGAAGCTGGTAACAAAACTCTCACACAAAGCAAACTTTCCAGAAGTGCTTTGAGTAACCCTAGAACAGTAAAGAGGTTCGTAGATGGAAAGGCTGATAACACATCTAAAATTGCACAGACTCACTGTCACAATATCAACACAAATTTGACAATTATAACTGCTTTTCATACAGCTACATCATGTCCCAACTCAACAATGAGACGGAATTCACAGAAATGCTGCTGCTGATTCGCTGTGCGGAATGTCATTCTTGCATTCCAATCTGATTCCCTGAGGGTTAGCACTTTTTAATTCATATATTATACTGAGTACAAAACGAGATCGCACTTGGTCCGTGGATCGTTTGTTAGGGAACTACTCCAGCATTCCTTTGTTGAACTGAGAAATCACGGAAAACTACCGATCAGAGTAGCCGACCGCTAGAATTCTCCTCCAGACAGCGACTGATTTCGACCTAGCTATGTAGTTAGTGCTCAAAATCCTGCCACTGACGGGACTCGAACCCTAGGACCTCCCTCCTAGAGGCACTGCAGTGACATAATGTCCTGGGCCACCTAAGTCAATATTGCTCCTCCAGTAGAGATCTCTGCCTTCAGGAAGACTAAAAAAAACACCAAATTAAGAGCACCACAGCTTCGTGCAAAGGTGAGAAAATAACAAGGGAAAGATGTACACGTAGAACCTATTCGAGTGATTCTACAAGAAGCACTGTCACATGGCTAATAATAATAATAATAATAATAATAATAATAATAATAATAATAATAATAATAATAAAAAGAAGAAGAAGAAAATAAACCCAAAATCATATTCCAATGTCAATATGAAAGTACAATTTAAAGCCATAAATGTCATGAAAGCAAAAAACATTTGAATATAAATTAAAACATAAAGATATCAATTGAAGCACTCAGGATAATAATGGCAGATCTCCATCAACCTCGCATTTTCAGTTAGAAGTATGACACTAAACTCCTGCCATATACATATAATATGCTGAAATATCAAACGAATTGGGATATGACAAAATCCTCAAATTCCATCTTCAAAAATTTGTACACAGTGAAAGTGAACGAAAACAAAAAGGCAGTTTTCTCGAAACAAACTTAGGTTGGGATCTGCTGTTATTATTCTGAACGCCTCAATTAAAACAATGCATATCGCATTAGAAATTTAAAAAATACAAAGATAATGTTTCCAATTCAGATGATCAAACCACTCCAAACATTAACCTTTAGACTCTTTGGGATCATCTGTGATCCCAAGTGATAATAGGTATTTGCAACACACTGAAAATTATTCACATGAACCTCTCGTTTTAGATATGCAATTTAACCTCCAGTCTTAGGTGATGTAAAACTATTCAGTTTTCTTGGTTGGAATAATTTGATTTTTATGCATTTGGAGTCAGAAACACCCCCAAACAGATTCCACGTTACATATCTAATTTGCAAGAAGAATTCTAAAAACTTGTCGACTTCTGTTTTATAATATTATGCAGTGATTTCTAAACAATAATCTGATATATTTGTCCATTAAAGGATGGTAAGCCTGTTTCAAACTTTCTCATGCTGGTAAGAGGTCTGAAGAGGTTCTGACCCCAAACAGAATCCATTTAAGTAATGGAGAAACAGAGTCAAAGGGTTAAAGTAGTAATTTAATGAACACCTGTGGATTTCCTCTCATACTGCTCCTAATCAGAGCAAAGTTAACTTCCCAAGAAACACATGTACTATGTATGTACGCATGTACCACAGCACTGATATTCACTCACGATTTAATATGCATGACAATTGATATCTAATGAAGTACCCACCACATTACATAATTAATATTGCTTTCAATACAATTTGAAATATTTAGCAAAACAAAACTTCCAAAACATTAGCAAAAAGCCCATGTTAATTAGTACCTAAGCAATCATCATTCCTAAAATTACTGTGACAACCAATAGCATTTCATGATATATTTATTTCCCATAACTATTCGGGTTTATTAGCAAATCATTCTTATTTTAATTTCAGAACCAAATAGCACCAAGCTTTGCATTAAATGGTAGATCTACACACAACAGCACTGTTCATATGAATCATACTCTTTAAACCCCAGCACAAGTGATGGCTGGGGCATACAGATGAAGTTTTAAATATGACATAAATAGACATCGGATGTTTAGGAAAATGCCTATTTTTTCTAGAGAACTTATTCAAAGGCTGATAATATATGTCCACAAATCATGACAAATTATGATATATGACAAAGTTTTATAATGCTTATTTTTGCTTATTTTAGCATAAATGCCTATTTTTTGCATAAATACCTTTTTTAGGACTTTTTTTGCCTTTAATGAATTATATTTATATACAATGCTAAGATACCGGAAAATCGGCGATGGTCCAACGTGACCAGTGATTACGAAACCTTCAATTCACGTCTTGAAATTTAAAATTACAAGAGAATTCCTGAAAGTATACCAACTGATTTTTCTCCATTTCCCTATTTCATAAATACCAGCCATGATCTGAAAACATGATCGATACACCGAGGGTACCGAAATTTTAAGTGGAAATAAATATAAATTCCCAGGTTCCAGTGTTGCTAGTGTTGGACTGCTAAAATATATGCTGTCACATCGTTCAGATATCCTTGTCCGCATTCAAACTGATTTTGTCTCCCAGTCGACGCACATTTGAAATTGTGATTCTTGAAAAGTTACTGGTAATATGTAAATATTACTGGTTAATGGAAACTACTAAGAATAAAATGTAGAAGAGTTGTCTAAATCTAGTTTTACATTATAATATACAAACTGGTTTTGTGCATTTACGTTTACAAAATAATATAGACAAAAAATACAATTTTTCCATTTTATTGTGCATGTAACTTATGACAGTGCATTTTTTCTCCTTATTCTCAACTTTTTCAGCGCCTTTTTAGGCGCCTAAAAGACGATTTTTAGTGCCTAAACATCCCATGTCTAGTCATAAATAAAAAAGATAAAGGCACCTCTCCAAACAATTTCCAATTAACAAAGTTAATGAAAAGTTATAACCTCAATTTTTGAAGAAACTATTTTTGTTGTGAATTTCAGACCCTACATACCCTTTCTGTGGAATATTCTGAAGCATCAATTAACATTATGAAATTGCCTTTCCTCTTTGTACTTTCTAACTTTCACATCACTATGATAATGATGAACTCATCATGAAGCATTTTATCATTCAAGCTTTACGATTACAGCAGACATCACCTTAATGCTACGTAAATACTTCATGACAGAATACTGGTGTTGTTTATCAATACAAATAAAATCGTTTATCTTGTGGAATGTCCAGGCACATTGCAACCATGGTAGAGTTGACTAAGGGTCAAACAGAAGGGAGATTGGAGAACGTTATTTGAAAATTCCCATCTAATTGTCTTCCTTCCTGAATAAACTACCTTCATTTTTTGAAGTAGTTTTGAATAACACACCAGGAAGTTTGAAAGGGGGAAACAGTATTTAATTTCAAAACCAAGAAATAGGCAAAAACCCTCTTAGCTTTACTTCAAAGTCTCTAACATTGGAAACAATGATCAGTTACCGTAAAGTTCACTGGATTATTAAAAATGTGTTATATTTTTTATAAATTTCCAAAATTGTCAACTAATAAAAATTACACTTGTACACTACAACCTGGCCACTGAATGGACCCATCAAAAAGTTCCCTCAAGATCTATTGAAACTAAGAAAATACTTTAAAAATATCTCACCTTGTTGAGTGGTAGGTGGAGCAGGAGATGACACTGAAGAACTGAGAGTGTTCGTCACACTAGGTTTAATGTCCACACTCGCAGAGGGTGTACTAAGGGATGTAGACAACACCTGAGTTAGATCTTCATCATCATCCTCGGGGTCTAAGGGATTTGTTCTTAAAAAATGCAGGAACTGTGCTGAAGGAGGTCGCTTTCGCCAGGAAAAATAATCCATCATATTTCCACCATGTTGTAAAAAGAATAATTCAGCAGTGAATTCTGCAAACTGTTCACGAACTGCACTCAAATGCAAGGTCTTATGATCTTGAATCCTCTTCCTCGTTGCGGCAACTTCTTCACTTGGTGGTGGTCTCTCCTGCATCTCTGTCAGGCGTATCCTCTTTCGAGGACCTGAGAGATGAGAAACAGTGGATTGGCTCACAGCAGGATGAGATAAAGTTCCATGAGGGTTCGATGGCGATCTCACTGTGGGAGGTGAGGCTAATACTAACGTAGGAGAAGATTGCATGATCCCTAAAGAGTTTGTCGTCCTCTGTCTCGGAGGTGAAGAAAGTGTGCTAACCAAGGTAGGGTGAGATGCAGCATTAACCGTAGGTGGTTGACTAATGGCAACAAGTGACACCGCACCCCTCCCCGACACTTCTCCAGGAGCATTGCTGCTGGTATTGTTAGCAAGTTGTACACTTCCTGTCCGACCAGGCACTTGTGAAACACCCACTACGTTCACTCGAGGAGACTGAGAGATGTTCAAGATTCGAGTCACCCCCTGCTGGATTCCTGCATTGCTGCCAGCAATAGTTGGTAAAACCTACAAAAGAAAGTTTACTTAAGTGTATTTATAGAACTAATTTCTATATCAATAACATAACAATTTACAAGTTTTTTTATCATCCACTCAGACCTCTCTGATTGTCCTCACATTTCCACTATTATATAAATATTGTCATCATGAAAAAATGTTTTAAAATTTTTTGTCAGGGCTACATGTCAATTTTACATAACTATTCATAATTTTTTTTAACTCTGAATATAAAACATTTTGACAATTAGTCAAACAACAAAAGTTAGCAATTAATCAAACATTGTGTAAGGTTTCGTTTACCTCTCAAAACTTAGACACATACAACTTCAAAGGGCCATAAATAATGGATAGTGTTTGGATAAGTTAGATCTCTTTTAAAGTGTCCAAAACAGAAAAGCTTATTTTATTGCCATGGCAAACGCCAATTTAAAACATGGTTAACATGACTAATTGCTGAAAAATACTACGAATATAATGTTTAATAATTCTATGTATATTTTAATGTAACTACAAGCAGAAATTATCTGTATCAACCAAGTATTATTGAACAGTGAGATGAAGTTGATATAATTATATTAAAGTCAATAAACCCACAGAATTCAAGAGCACTCCAATATAAATTGAATATAAAAATTATAACAAATACTGATATACATTAACACCCATGCCCATGTATATAAGCAAATTTCTACATTAGAACATTTTAATCAAGATCACCGTATGAAGTTTGAAATTATATTATAAAGTAGATAAATCAGGTTTCTGTTTATTCCATATTAAAAGATGACTTACAAGCAAGCAAAAGTAGAGATTTAAGGATAAAAATGAATTTCTACAGTATATAGAATGCAGATATGCATAGTGCAGGGCTGCAAGATTCAAAGCCACTATGCAAGCAAAGCAATGAAGTACATCCAAGACCGCAAGCATTAAATTAAAACCTTTGTTGGAAACTTATATTAAAATTCAGAAGCAACACTACACTACAAAAACAAACAAAAAACAATAGGTTATATCTGATCACCCTTTTGTTTGTGTAATATGTGGAAGTGTTTTGAAACTGAAGTTTGACCATTTCATTTCACTGAGTAACAAAATGCATAGGTGATCTTCTGACGAGGTCAATAACACAATTTCACATAACCATCACTGAACTTACACCAGATAATTCAAAATGATTGATGTATTCTTGAGGTAACTGCCTACTCATATTGACTTCACTCCTTTATGATTAAAAAGCAGTGTTGCCATATATACTGATTTAATTACTCTGATTTTGGCAATGTTGCTGTTTCTATAGGGACAAATGCCCACCATTACAATATATGTGCATGCTTGCCACATTGATTTGTTGATATTCTAATTCAATGTATTCTTAATTCAGTCTACCAATTGAAGATTAGATATGTCATGCCAATCAATTTTGCAGCACTGCTATCACACCATTTAAATTATGATCCCATGGTAACAAATCAACATAATGAGCAAATGCTTGCACTAACAAAATAACTTCCAAGTTTTATCTGTAAGTATGATTTATTACATTGTATGCAATTTCTGAAACCAAGAAATTAACTAACGTATTTTATGAGAATAAACATTAACTAGTTTTAAGAGAATTTTCATTACTTTTGTCTAAAGGGCAAAGAGCTCAATACAAAATTACACAATTAGTAATGGAAACAAGGATAGGAAACTAATGCAGAGAAATAAAATATGGTTATCACCTAATTTTCTGATTTGAAATTTTTTTAATGCGGGACAATATTCAATCTTTAAAACACTGCACACTCTCATCTTTTCTCTGCTGACATTGTATCTTCTGGACATGCTAACTTCATAACAGTAGTATAGAAAGTAAAAGTTGAGTAATAAAGGTTTAAGAATATATTTAACATTCATCTCCAGAACTACCTCACTGCATTTTATGTTTTTTAATATAAGTGTACCAACAAACTACTTTTATTTCTGAGATATAGTCCTCTTATCATTTCTCACAAATGCTCAAGACAAGCAAATCTAACGAGTTTGACATTCAAGTAATTTTTTCTTTGGGGTCAAAATATCACAATAAAAAAATTAGAATTTTATATACTTGAACTAGTGTAAATGTACAAGACAAGTGTAGACATTATGAATTCATCACTGCATCAAAACAAGACACATGCTACTTATGACACTCTAAAGCCAAAAAATATCATAACCCAACAAATATCACAAGCAGTAGTAATAACACATTTTCGTATTTAACATGAATTTCATATTAATATAATCAAGAGTTTAACAATGCATTAAGCTTAACATGCAATAATCAAAAATAAGATACGTGCAAGATTTTGAATTTTCAACTGATCTGCTCTTACTACAAATGTTCCAGGCACAAATATTTTGGAAAAATTGGATACAAGGCACAAGAACCAACGCCAGATATTGGAACCCACAATCTTAATTGTATTTCAGTATTTGTTGATTTGCAAATTATGGTTCAAAAATTAATAGTTACAATAGCAAGTACAAGATTATTACAAGCAGTACTAGACTATTTCTCTTAGTATATTTATATAACATAAGATATTTTTGCCATGCACATTGATGTTTACCTGCATAAATTCACAAAACACTCAAAACGATAAGAAGTAATGTTATACAAAAACTTTTTTAAAACAGTATACATGTTCCACAATCAACAGACCTTTAAAAGCAACATCAGTCACAATGGACAGACAGCAATGAAAAATCTTTAACCACTGAACATCAAAAGTTCACAATCAATTCTCTGTGTAGGTCCACATTCCAAAATTGACAACCTTCAATTAATAGCATTCCAGTGCAACAATTCTCACTATCTTCAAAATTGAAGTAAATACATATTTAAGATGTGTCACAAAATAAAACTTCTACATAGTTATAAATCAAAGATATTAACAATAAATTGCTGTGTCTGAGGACAATCAGTTTCCATTAAATAAAATCCCGAGTGACATTTCACTCACTTGAGTTAGGCCAGGAACATTCACATGAGATGTTATCACAAATTGCTGCCCACGCGTTGTCAAGACGTTCACATTTTGCGGCGCAGAGGCCAACACTTGTTGTATCCTCACTGTCTGTCCGGATGCGACGTTCAAATTCTGCGGGGACGGATGAGGTCCCGTCCCAGCCTGATGATCACTCATCTTCTGAGAGCCTGTAAACTCGCACAAAAGCTCAATGATAACTTGTACAGATAGTAAAAATAAAACATTCGGGAGGTACGTTTTGTAACAATGACTACAAATATTGACACAATACAAATTAACTTCACGAAGTGTCATTTTATCGAGAAACAATTACGATACACATAACCTCGGGACACATTATAACCCACGATAATACCACAAAGAAGTAATAAACTAGTAATTCCACACCATAACTCCACCATTAAAATTATTAGCGATCAGAAACAAGTTCTGTCGTCATCAAACTACACGAAATAAAAATTCTTCATGAAACAAAGAAAATTCCACATTACTAACTTCCAACTCAACCGCCATATTGCCACTTTGGTTTCGGCCACCAAACTCACCATAATGTTATCACAAAATTCCGTTGTGAAAACTAAACATCCACACATTAAACACTCACATTACAATTCAATAACACACGAGTGTTTATTAATAATCAACCGTGTATCACACATTGCGAGTTACGAGCGTCTTTCGTAAGGATAACCGATACATTTTACTTGAAGACCAGCCAAGCTCTTTCCATCATGGCGGCGAACACGGAGAGCAGCAAACGGAGAATTTTTGCACCTTACCCCCTCTCCGCTGTGAGAGAACGCGGTTACAGCAGCCATTTTGATGTATGCAATAGCAACAACTTGACAATGTACGTAAACACCTGCCTTAGAAGTGCTGAATGTATTATTAAATATTAAATATTTTTCTTCTTAAATTTTTAACTATTTTTATCTAATAAATAATTATCTATTATTATAATTGAGGTTGTTCGTGTTGTATTCGGAATCGTACATATGTATTCTCAGTTGAGAGCACTGCGTAATTTACGCGCTAAAATACATCCATTCAAGTTGATTCTATTACAATGTTTTTACATCATTTTACACTTGAAATGAATGTAATGTTTGAATTTGAGTGTTGTGGTAATTTCGGTGGACTTGTGATGTAAATGAGTGAGAATATTTCCACCGTATACTACTGAAACCGTGCTAGGGTACAGGTACCTTATGTACAGAAAAGAAGGCTCTGATTCAGCATGGCAAGATTATGTAAAGAAATGAATTCCCTCTTTTCGGAATTTGTTTTGAAAAATCTACATCTACGTGGTGTCCATACTGTCGTTGATTTTTTAGAAGAAAATCCAGAAAATTTAGTCCGAATTACAAAACTTCCTTATAAGGTTTGTTTCAGATGTATGGGTGAAAAAGAAGCTTAAAAATTTATCCTGAATATAAGGAAAATATACATTTTGAGACTAAACATATCAATCACTTTTAAATACTGTAGTTTTCTAGTTTAAGACTTACTTTACTTAATACTATACTACATCTTAGATTCAAATTTGAAAAAGCACTCCTAGTTTTAACTAAGAGGTACAGTGGCTTTGGAGTTAATCATCTACCTGGAACACTTTCCAGTTCGCAGAAATGCATTTGCCTCTACTATAAAAGCTACTGCTACAGTAATAGTAGTAATAATAATTAAAATGTGAAGTTTTGTTAATAATGCTGTTACTTTTCAACACAATTGGCCAAACATTACATTTTTCTGTTATGTGAAAGTGCTTTGTGTTCATGAACTAAATGATTATGTAGGTATCTCCTCACAATTGTATCAACTCCAAAAGTGAAACCATGAAATTCAAACATCAATTCAATATAATATAACTAATTTCATCTATTTATAACAACTGTATTACAAACAACAAAATTTATGAATGTCGCAATCTAGATTAATTCAAAGAATAATCTGATCGGCTTGACTATTTAACATTTGTTTTACCTAATTGTGCAGATAATGCTCATGTGCTGGAAAATTTCTAGGTATACCTATTATTGTTAGTAATAACATGTTCCTTAAGGTAAGAAGACAAATTCAGAATAATATTTTGCGGAGGTTAAAGTTGGATTTTCTACATAATATGAGTCACATAAAATATGTTTATAAATATCGTTGAAAATATTTAATCAATTGTATTCCATGACTGGTTCTCAAGATTTTGAAGTTTGATGTCTTATTGGAGTCAATAAAGTCTAAGCATTGTTTTTATCCCAGTATTAAATTATAGGATACAATTTCTAAATCACTTTTAATTGAAATTGTGCTTACTTAAAGGGTACTAAAGATAATTATGTCTGCCATTAATTCAGTTTGATGAATGATTGATAAGAATTCTTGTGACTATCCCTCTCAAATATTGTATTTTTATTTTGAATCCGTGAACATTCAGATCTGGAAAAATCACTTGCATTTAGGTTTTGCTAACCTTATTGTCAAATTTAGCTTCACTCTACTATATCTCTTAAAATATTATTAAATTTGACATATGCGTGAATGAATCCTGTATGTAAAAGCTGAAGATTATATGAACAAATGTTAATTGTCATTCAACTAGTTGAAAAAAGACATGCGCATTGCCTATTTCCAGTACCAGAATTTTCAGTATACAAATGAAGCTCACCAAGTCCAAAACTTGTGTTTTGAGATAAATCAAGTTGAAAATACTGTTAAATTTGTTTACTAATTATTTTTGCTAGATCAAAGATAATACCAGAGATATTTTGTAACACACATTTCAATAAGTAATAATTTTAAGAAAAAAAACAGGTCCAAAGATAAGTTTCTCTTGTACATTGTCAATATTCTCTGCCTTAGATAATAAATTAATAATAGATAAATGAGTACACTCAAGCTTAATGATTTCACTAATCGATACAATGGAAACAATGTGACTTGGTGATTTAAATAACTCAAAAACATCGAAAATAGACTTGTTTACAGAGGATCCTGTCCAATTTATTTCAAATGTCCATTACATAGTGACTTATTTCCTTTATCTTTATATTGGGAGTAGGAGTTGACGTGTCAAGTTTCACAACCCACTTTTATTTCAAAATTTTGACTCATCTTTTTTACACTCATCTCTCATTTGAGTACCAATTAAAAATTTGTTTTTTAGGCATTGTTATCATTGAAAGATTTTTACAGTAGGTAGATACAACAGTGTGAAATACATTTCTATCGTAATGAAAATAAAAGATTATTTTATTTATTATAATTGATATAAAAATACTCTAGTGAAAACATATTCAAGCAAGAAATGTTTTGGTGAAGTATAAGTCATGCCAAATTTATGTAATATACTTTTTAAAAAATGTGTGTCAATAGGCAGTTTTTAAAACTTTTACTTTAATCCAAATCCAGTTGTAAAGAAAATATGATTTGTGGTAAATTTATGATCAGTTCTATTTTATTTACTATTTTGGTTTGTTTGTGATTTTAGGATATTGTGCTTCTTCGGCATAACATCATAGCCAATTTTTCTGCTTTCCAAAGTAGTGGAAAAATAGCTTATAATGAAATTGTTACAAATTCTGCAATGGTTTCTACAGGAATTGAACGGTAGAGTTCTTGTTCAGCATTTGTAATATTCATATTAAATTTCTATTTGTTTCATCAGGTCAACTTTGAACTTTGAAGTATGCCATTTTAACTTTTGAAGTAATCTTTTGCTAGATGCCACATGTTTTGTAGATTTTCAAATGTGACATAATTATTAATGCTGTTTTGTTAGACATGATTTTCTCTCAAGTTGTGAGAGAGGAATAAAATATTTTATTTTATGTTATATTTTCATTTTCGATCTATATTTAGTACTTGAGAGCATTTTAAAATTACCTTCTTTTTTTAGGCTTGATGCCCTTCTGGGAGGAGGTATTCTCACAGGCAATATTTATGAAGTATGTGGTTTGTCTGGAAGCTGCAAAACACAGCTATGCCTTACAATTGCAATGAATATTGCTCTCAGTTTGAAACAAAAATTGTATTACATTGATGCCAAGTTGGATTTCTCCAGTCGCAGAATATTTTCTATGTTGGAAGAAAAACAATTAGCAGAGACTGTAAAATTATTGGTGTTTCTTTTCATTTAATTATGATGTTTAAAACTCACCAAAGCGTTATTTATGGTTTCAAAATGTTTTATTTTTATTTCAGGATGTAACTGAAACATTGAAAAGGATAGAAGTTGTACGAATAAAAGATCTTTATCAGCTGTTCTCATTTCTTCATACATTACGAGAAAACCTAGCTCAGCGAGAGTTAGAAAGTTCTTTCGTAAGAGTTATCATTCTGGATTCTTTACCTGCAGTATTTTTTACATTTCTCAATGACACAAACAATGAAGGTAATTTGATGTGCCACCTAGGATAATTAAATGCTCGTATAAACAGAACCTTCAGAAAGAGTAGGTCGAAAATCACTTAGGCAGGCATGCATCGGCAATCTTGGTTTGAGGGGTCGCTAATTCAAGTCCCACTGAGGCATGGTTTTACCTGTGTGTTCTGGAATGGAGGTCTCTCCCACTCATCATGCATCATTTTTTTAACGATATTCTGGTTATCCTGTCATGCCTGGGTGGCATGGGAGGCAAGAACATGTTGTGCCAGGCAATGTAATTCCCTGATTGTGTGTTGTGGCATGGTGAGAGACCTAATCATATATCTCCTGATAACACTACCTTTATCCTATAAAGCAAGTGAAGCTGGGATGGCCCTAATTGATATTTTGGCAGCCCCTGCCAAAAAGAAAAGAAAAACAGAAATGGGCCTAAGGGGGGATCTCATCCTGAAACCAAGGCAAATGGTGATGTAAAAGGATGGGGGGGATGGGTGACTGTCCCAGAATGCTGCGACACGGGAGATTAACAAAGTGTCAGAAAGGGCAGGTTACTCCAAGGGCTGAGAGGCTAAATGTTGACATGATCTAAAGATGTGTATATATACTTATATTCATATGGCCCTTCAGGGAAAGATAAAAGACTTTGGTTCCATTTTAACTTGAACAATTTTTGGGCAAAAATTTGTAAGTTTCTGTCCTAAGTAATATACTGAGCAACTATTCCCATTGTCAGTTCTTAATAAAAATATTTCTTTACAAAATGTATACTACTGTTTGTTTGTTTTTAATGGTGAAAACATTAAATATTATTGAAAGTGAATTTTTCAAAGTTGAAGCGAACAATAAATTTCAGTGTAAAATACAAATAGATGTAATAACTCAACTCCTGATTTTTAGTTGTTTTAAAATGGTTTTCCTGTCTTTAATAAAACTAATGTTGTTTCTTAATTTATTACTTTTTTTTTTTTTAATTTATATATTCTTTACATTCATTGAATATTACATGGAACAAATATTTCTTCAGTTTCTACAGGAATTGTTGGTATTCTTTGAATTAAAAAGAAATAGCTATTTTTTTCTCTTAGACATCCGACAAAAAAAAAATCTTTCAGAGGTACCAAAATTGCCATTGGTTTGTACTATGGGCCACTTCTCGAAACTTGAACGTAGTGCAATTAGTTGCATGAAATTACAAAGAACCTTAAAATATGAAAATGATTTTCATTTGGTTTTTATCTTGCTAATAAAACATGTTTTGGTTTCAGTTTAATGCCTTCTTTCTAACTAACTATGATGGCTCCAAAGCCTTGGGGACAGATTTTCCCTGAACTTTTTGTTGGGTTTGTTTTTTTCCTAGTGGTGGTGTTGTTTCTTTGTTTTTTTCTTTCTTTTTCTTTTTTCTTCTTCTTCACCCAGGAATTTCACTTTTGATTCAAACGCAAACTTTAGTGCACCTATGTATGAAATCTAAAATTCATCCTAAATGTTTTACACTCTCCCTCTTTCTGTTTATTTTTTGTTATCTGATTTTAGGTATTGCTTTGAAGAGTCAGTTAGCAAATACAATGAAGCATATTGCTTTGGAATGTCACGTTGCCTTTCTTCTTGTAAATCTTGCATCTAGACATTTTGATGAAATAGAGAATTTACCTGATCCAGAGCTAACTGTTTCATCTATACAAACAGAAATTGTGAAACCTGCTCTAGGCAAGCAGTGGCTTCATATTCCAAGCACTAGGTTACTCTTGAAGAAAATGGAATCTCAGGTACATGTGAGCATAATTAAAAGCATAAATATGCCACTAGGTTCTTCATGCATCCTGAACATAAAAGATGAAGGGTTAGTTTAACATGATTGCAGGTCAAAATCCATATGTATTTATTCTTGAAAATTATTGTATTATAGATGTATATAAACAATTGAAATAAAGATTACTTATATGATTTCTATTTATTTCTTGTGACAATGCAAGATGATGTCACAAGTTATTGAAGATCAGGTAGTGAATCACAAAGGTCAAGAATGCACATAATTTTGTATATTTACAAATCTGTGTATGAACAAATTGATGGAGTTCTGTATTTGTGAATATCTTAAAATAAGTTTAACTGCAACTAAAGTATTTCATTGGGATTACATGAGGAGTATGTATTTGAAAAGCAAGTAAATTAACAAAACAGGTTTTCTTATACGTTTCCACTTGATTTTTGGACTGGAAATGTATTCTGTCTGTTACTGTTAGTGATTGTTGATTATAAGTAATTTACTATGAATTATTTGTTAAATACATGATAATAAAGTGAAAAAATTGATATGCAAATCTATTTAGAAAAAGTCATTTTAACAAAAGGTACTTTTCCTGGTTTAAAACGTTTTTGAAGATAGTAGATTAAAAAATAATTAACTTAACCTGTACCAAACTGAGCATTAAGCAACACAAAATAATGGTTGGGTTCTGTCATACACCAATATTCAAGATAACCTCTAAAATATGATTTTTAACAAGGAATCAAAAACTGATTTCCTAAGTGTTGCAGAAAGAGAAGTGTATGGTTTGCTGTGGTACGTTGAAGCAATTGCATTTGCTTGTCAAATACAAGTTATCCAATGTAAGAAAATTGAGGTTAAGGTAAAATTATTGCGAGTGCCCGTGGAATTCATTGGCGACCGGATTTAGCAATTTGTATGGCCCTCTGTACACCACTAAGAAAAATATTAAGGTAATCATCTTACAGGATGATTAAGGAGTTCCGTATATATTAGTCTATAAGGCAGTATTAGGGATTCGTCCCAGTCAATTAGGATCTACACTGTGATTGAACTATTAGTTTCAATATTTCTTCCGAAATGTTAACGTTCTCATTTACGTAGCGTAGAGAAAGTTAGGTAATGCGGAAAATCTATGAGATTTCAACGGATGTAAACGTTTCGGGAGCCCCTATTACCGATAAAGTGTGTTTTTTACTTTCTTGTGTATGGAGTACGTAGTAAAGCTGTATAGTAGTAATAATGCTACAGAAAATCGATTTGGAAATTTCGAGTAGGCCTACAAGTTTTGGGGTCCTCTGAATTTTTTAACGTCGGTCCGTCTGTACCAACACTAGTGCGTAACTATCAGTTTTTCCTTCGTAATGAATATACCCCCTTCGATCTGGCCCGACCCAAAGCCCTGCTTTTGAAAATATCTTTGTATTTTCGGAGTACTTTTCATGAAGCCTCTGGGACATTTTCAAAATGGCTCCAATTTCTTTTATAGAATAGTAATGTACAGTGCTTGATTTATAAAATGTTAGGTCCCGAAGCGCCCCCAAATTAATAATGGATTTAATAAAAATAGTTGTATATTTTAAAGTACACGCATATTTGTACACAAAATATACAATTATTTCCGAGGTACCGGAACGCCGTTCCGGCGTGTTTGCCTGAAATCAAGCCCTGGTAATAAATACTTATAGAGGTAACAGGAATGATTTTCACTCTTACAACCAAATTTTCAAAAATTACAATTTTTTTTGCACCCCCTGTATAACTATATAATTAAAGATGGAGATATTTTCTTCAAATAAAATTTGTTCTTCACGAATAGTTATTTAATTATTGTCAAGTTAATATTTTGAAAATAGTATTAACGCAATTTTTAGTGAAATACGGGCTACGGGCGCTGCCCTGAAGACATTTTCCTCTGGTGATAAACTGAAAAGAAAAAAAAAAAAAAAAAAAAAAAAAAACGGAAAAATTATCGCCGAGGCAACCTCGAGCAGCGCTGCTTGCTACTTCCGCCACATCGGCCGAGAAGACCTTGCACCCTATAATACGAGTACAATCTCTCCAGGGGGCTCGTTGCGCAGCGGATGGCCCCCGCACCCTCGACTGAGACGGACTAGTGAAAGTGCCCATGAGAGGAGCATCTCCGACCTCTAGATACGTCATCCACACAGTGGCGGTGAAATAATAATGCGTGGACTCTTTCAAGCGTATGTTTCCTAGAGTAAAATGTGTATTGTGTAGCGTAGTAGTTGCAATGTTTGAGTAGCCTGAAGATTTCCTTTTAAGTTCCAGACGGAGACTGATGTCAATAAATAGTGTATGACTGTAATTAATAGTGTTGTGGCCGGGGGAGCCCTGCCCGTTTTCTTCCAGACAGAGGCTGACGATCACAGCAACAACCGTATGCTTAGATTTTAAGCTAAGACAGTAATTAAGATTAGTACCCCCCCCCCCAATTTGATGTATATAAAGAAAATAAAAGTATTTTTATTCAAACAAGATTTTCTAAAGAAATATCTCCAAATTTTTTCTTTAAAATTTTTGTAAAGCCTAAATGTCATTTTGATATTTTCTTTAAAAAGGGACCCGCCCGCAGAACTTTTATCCGGGCCCCTTTTATAAAAGTGTATAACAAATACAAGAATTGTTAGTATCTTAAATAATAATTATATGCCCTCTTTTACCTGGGTCTGCCCGCATTGTGGGCCCGAACGTTATGCCACTAATTGGTGGTAATCAGTGGCGTGTGGTGACATTTTTTTCTAGGGAAGCAATTATATTATAAGATGAAATATTTTTACTTTCTCGTATACGTACGTATATACGGAGTATAGAGGAAGTTATGTAATGCTGCGGAAAATTGATTTCGAGATTTCAACGGAAATACACGATTTTGGGTCCCCTGATACCGATTTTTTTTTAATTATTTTATTTTTTTCCCTCCAAAACTCTGTCCGTCCGTCTGTAAACACTACTAACGCCTAAACCACTCTTAGAAATTATTCCAAATTGAAGAAACTACATCTGGATCTAGTTGAAGCTTTGATATTTTGAAAAACATTCTTTAAAATTTGGGGGTACTTTTCATGAAGCCACTGAGATATTTTCAAAATTTTCTCAAAAACAGCTCCAAGTTTTTTTTTAATTTCTGGTAAGAATAGAGTAAAACACACTTTTAAAGGTTCCAAAGGTCCGATTTTCACTGTTAATTCTGAATTTTCGATAATTCCAAAAGGTTGGATTTTTTCGTCTTCTTCCTACAACTACAAAATTGAAGATAGACGTTTTCTTTCAAACTAAATTTGTTGTCCATAATTAATTATTTCATTTGGGTTACGTACGTTTTTGAAAATTGAGCAATATTTGCAATAAAAAAACAACCAGATTTTCTGGAAAACGGGTCCCAATGTTTTCTTTAAACTTTTGGTAATGATAGTAGCAAATGTACTCTGTAAGGTGACCTAAACGCCATATTGCTCTATTCTTTCTTTTTTTCAAAAATTACAAAAATGTATATTTTTTTACTTGTCTCTCAAGTCCGGTAATATTTACATTAGGGGGGATTTGTTCACGTTATTGCATTTATGAGCACATGTGCTTTAAATGATGTCATATAAAGTTTCTCGAAAATTCAGCAGTTTTCTATGAAAACGAGCTCAAAATGCCGTATTTTCAGAAACAATCACCATTTTCTCAAAAATGGCTCTTTATACACACACACACACCCTTCGAGCAGATTTTGCTAACTGCTCTGCTTAATATGGCGTAAAGTTCATTGTGGCGTTTTTTTTTTTTTTTAAATTATAAAATCGATTTGTAAACATTGCATTTGTGAGTGGAAGTGCTTCAAATGAAGTGTTTCGAAAACTCAATGGATTCCTGTGAAAAAGAGCTTCAAATTTCGCATTTATAGTAACACTTAAACGCAATTGTTTTGAAAATGGCTCTAAAGTTTTCAATGAAAATTACTGTTTTAAACGAGCTTTTACCCTTTAATATTATTAAAGTATTTTTTCGGTTCTGCTATTAGGAAACCGAAAAGTTCATAAAATTTCAAAAAATATAGTTCGGGTGGCGATAGGCAAGGAATTGATAAAACTTTACTACGAGAAATTATGTGCCATGCATTAATTAATTATTCACATGGAAAAGACGACAAATGGATAATTTAAACACTGAACCGATAAGCACACGCGGAGCCCACGACACGCGCGCAGTGAGTCACGCTGTGAGCAATGGCCGATTGCTTCCAAAGGCGAGCTCGACTGAATGACACTGCGCGCACCCACCACAAGCGCCAGCATATATGCTGATCACTAGGGAACGGATTTTCATGTAAATACACATTTTTAGAGGGCCAAAATAACTGCATTCATTAATATTTTTTAGACTTAACACGACATTCTGAACGAATTAGAACCATTTTTATTTTACATATTTTATCTATTACTACATATTTCATTACATTTTAATATATTTATAAGTCGAAAATGAACATTTCACATGCGAGTTCGGAATATATGTTACTTCAAAACTAACTTTGTTACCGAAATACAAAACCACGCAATGTGCTTGTATTAACGCCGTGCCTTCGCTATTAATTGCCAAATTCACGGCCTCTCCATTCTGCTTCCTGGAAACCGAGTACTCGGGATCAAGGATGATCGGATGTATGTGAAGCAGAAGGAACTTCAACAACGTGCATGCTAATTTTTATAGACCCCATACGTAAGTCGATAAAACAAATATTTTTCAGATCATTGTCTCATCGCGTTTCTGGAGGGGGGCAAATGTCATGTTTTCAGCCTTTTAACGAATTTTTATTTCGTACCTATTATATATATATATATATATATATATATATATATATATATATATATATATATATATATATATATATAAAAGAGATAAGATTGAACGCGCCCTATTTCAACTGTTTTGACTTGGTTTACGAGTAAATGATTCTACATAACTAGTCAAGTGGTAATAAAATAAAAGATATCCTTGGGGATATCCTTTTCCATAGGGGAAGCAATGCTTCCCGTGCTTCCATGGAATAAACGCCCCTGGTGGTAATAATGACTGTATTTGTGAATACAGGTCCTTATATGATTTGTTATGAAGTTGCTTGTAAAAAACAAGACTTTCATGTGAAAATGATCTCAAAATAGCGCATTTTTAGAGACGCTTCTAAGAAAGAATAAATACACATAAAGATAGCATAGGCTCGATTTTCACTTTTAATTTGTTTTAATTTACTTCGACCAATTCCCATGATCTCTATTTCCAATTTCTGCATGGTGGTGAATCTACAATGGTTATATTGTTGAAGACAAAACTTTTTCTGAATGAAAAATATTCTTCAAAAGTAGATATTTTATTAATGTCATGGTAATCATTTCAAAATATTAGTTGTTTCGCGCAACTTTGAGTAAAATTGGGATAAAGTTAAAGAAACAATAAACAGAAGTTTCTTAAAATTCGCTCCAAACTTTTTCTTTAAACTTTTGTAAGCTGAATGCATTGAATAAAACGAAATAAACGCCATTTTGATTAAACATTTTTTTTTATTTATTACTCAAATGTTTTGTTTTATTAGTTTTGGGAGTACCATGAAGCTCCTGGAACGTTTTAAAAATTTTCTTAAAAATGACTCCAAATGTTTTCTTTATTGTTGCTCTTCACAAAAACATAATGAACACATGACGGTAGATTAGCGTCCATTCTATTAATTAAAAAAATTATGAGAATTTAGTGTGTACCACAAAACCAAGAGCAGAAGATATATCCAAGGGACACTACTTTTCATTTAAAGAAGAACAAAATCACGAAATTTGGGTGATTAGAAAGCTTAAATTTCTTTCAAAGTGGAAACCCGTAGGGTTTCAGCCTTAAACCTAATTTTAAGTTCTTAAGAATCTTTAACTTATTCCACTTAAGTAACTTAATCTATAATTTTATCCCGACTAAGCGTTGACTACATTTTAATTTTGGGTATCACATTTACTTTAATATAATTTTAAATTTTGTAAACTTAGAATATTTGTGTCGAAATTGTTGGTTGCTCTCTTGATTCTAGAGTTATCGCTTACATTGCATACTTCTTGGCATTACTCGGGCTTCGCATGACTTTGTTCAGAGTTGGAGGAGCTTGTGTCTTTCTTGGGGGTTTAATCGACTACGCCAAAGGCAGTAAACGAGTACGGTGGAGTTATCTTTAATACACGTATTATAGATACTATAGATTCCCCGCTTTTTATCAGTGCCAGATGCCCCGCGATGTATTAATCCAACTCTGTCCAGGACACAATTATACCCACACCACCATATCGTGCCTCCTTATATGTGTGTGCATGGGCGTAACTTGGCGTCAAAATGGGGGGGGGGTAAAATGCATTTAATCTTCAAAAATTGTACGTGAAGGATTTGTTTCAAAGTTCATAGGGCATTATGTTGTTGTTCTTCTTCTTTTTCTTCATCTTATTATTATTATTATTATTATTATTATTATTATTATTATTAGTATGTATATATATTTTTCGTCAAAAACAGTTAAAAACTGTGTGGGACGTGCTATGGGGAGAAGTGAATTCTGTGAAAATTTTCAAAATTCTGTGATCCCTACCCTAAGCCGTATACTACTTGAATTTTGAATACAGGAAGAAAATGAGCGTTTTTTGCTCGGATTGTTTACAAAATATTCGCTCCGCTGCAATAAAATTTAATTACACAGGTAAATCAGCTATACATTTGGGCTCTTATCCCTCATCATGGTCTTCGCCAAGGAAGAATACTTCCTGCCGCGACAACATGGAGAACGATAATTTGAGTAACTATATTTCCCACTGAGATCTAGAAGACGTGCACACGTAATTGTTATATTTATGTCTAGAAGCAAAACAAGGGTCCTTCTCAGCATTTCCTATAGGGATCAGGGAAACTGGACGAAAAACCTGATCGAGATAGGGGTCATTGACCCAGAAGCTGCGGTACAATACTTGTTATAGGTTGTTTACAATTGTACAGTCCAAATGGTAAATAATACATTAAATATCATTGTTAAAATTAATGTTACATTCCTTTTGATGCTCAGCATAGTCTCGTAATTCTGTTCAAACAGTTGGGCAGCAGAAACGATTTTACTTGGGATTTAAACTTTTCTATCGAATTTAATCGTATAATGTCATCTGGCTAAGTGTTGTAAAATAATGTACATGTATTGTATGTGAATTTTTTGTAATGAACTCTTTACTGCCACCCGATGAATATGATTGCAACGTCGAGTGTTATAGTTACAGATTTCGACGTTTTCTATTCCCGCCCTTAAGCAAGTCACTTTTGACTAAAACCACTGATTCGATTCATTGATTGATTTTTTTGTGATTCCGGGCACGTCAACTGCTTTGGTCACTAGTGCATGTTTTTTTTCTCAGGAGATGGCGGGGACCTTCCCCCGCTGGATGGCGAGATCCGGCGCCGACCTACCGTCGGTTAGTGGGATTTCCCCCTAACCAGGACTCTCCCACCAACAGGGCACCGCCCCAGCCGAGACAAGCTCTAAGCTCCCGACCGGTCTCCCGGAATATGCGGTAGTGTAGTGCATGTTAGTGTAAGTGTAAAGGGAGAGGATAGGACAATGAAGAGGAAGGACAGATCGCGCGCGGTCCGTGGCCCGTTTGGTAGGGTGCTGCTCCGGCATTCGCCTGGTGTTGATCGGAGAAACCACGGAAAACTACCGATCAGAGCACGCGGCCGCTAGAATTCTCCTCCAGACAGCGACTGAATTCGACCTAGCTGAAAAGCTAGTGTCAAAAGTCCTGCCGCCGTCAGGACTCGAACCTAGGACTTCCCGGTCAGGGGCGCTGCAGTGACATCAGTTGATGCACTGAGCTACCGCTCGCGGTACTAATTCGTAAATCAACAGACTAGGTAATGGTAAAATTCCTAGATTAATAAATAGAGGCTTACAATAATCACGTGGGTGGGATTTGTTTATGATTCGTACAATTCTTTTTTGTAATCTAAAAGTCTGGGAACTATAAGATATATTTCCCCAGAATATTATGCCATATCTTAGGCGAGAATGAACATTCGCGAAGTATACACAACGAGCAGTATGAAGGATGACTGAATTTGAAAGAATTCTGAACGCGTAGAATAATGAACTTAATTTTGTATTCATTTAAATAGACGTTCCATTTGAGGTTTGACGGAATTGAGAGAACTAAACATTTTGTAGTCGGGTGAGGTACACCCTAATACCTAATGTGTTTACAATCTGAGATAAAATGCTAAATGGTTTCATGATCTCAGCTGGTCTTGGATTGCTATTACGAAACCTTCGCTCTCAGGATACAAATATCCTATACTGAATCATTTGTACACGATTTCTTCATCGACATTTATTATTATTATTATTATTATTATTATTATTATTATTATTATTATTATTATTATTATTATTATTATTATTATTATTATTGATGGTGGGGGTGGTATTCTCAATTTTATTCTATGAGATTCGCGGTTGTACAGGCCAATGCATCCTTGATTTAGATGTGATTTAATTGTTATTGTAGCTACTGAATTCATATTCGCTTTATTTAATTCCTGCATTGTGGTTTATGGACCCAGATTTACTTTAATTATTGAATATAAATGATATTTTCAAGAGAAAAACATAAGCCTGCGAAGTTAAATAAAAGGACCAACATGAATTCCGTACGTGTATCAACAATTGAATTTCTTGATTCAAAACAATTTTGAACCGTGGAAATTGCAGATGCAAGCCGTGTTAATTAAAGGCGCTTTATGGGATTATGTGAGTGGTTTTAATGTAAAACCCGAGCCTGGCAAACAATACGAACGCGGCTAGCGCGCAAGCGTATCAGATGAACGTCTTGAAAGCACGATCGGATGTAATTTTGTTCGATATGTTGTAGTGAAATGAAACGAGTTAAAAATGTGCAACTTCGCGTGAAATTGGCTGAAATTGGAAGAAGTATACTAATTCAAAGGCACGGCAATATATACTTTTATTTTCTCGCCCTTCGTAAGAAATTAAAGTACTGTAATCGTGCGCCGGACAACGGAGAATTTTCGATACAAAAATTATTTTTGCCGGGCCCTGGTAAAGAAAAGGTGCATAAATATTTATCCTACATATAGTAAATTACTTACTCAAACACGTTGTGTAGTTATAATCCATGTTTTGTGAGTTCTTTATACAGAAAAATCTGCTGACGGTCAAATGTTTATCCGTCCGTGGTCAACGTTAGCGCCTAACCCGTTCCGCCGATTTTCTCCAAAATTGATATTCTCCGAACAATTTAAATGAACTCGAGGACCTCCGAGATTCAAACCAATATTTTCATTTTTGGAGGTACTATACATGAAGCATCAAAAACATTTTCAAATTTATCTAAGAAATGACTCCAAATTTTTTGATTTGACTTTGTTCTCGTAAAGGACTTGAGAGGTGCAGGTTTTATTTCGTTGCAATCCCTCATTTTCCGAATATTGCAAAAGTTCAATATTTTGGATGCCTCTTCCTACAACAATTGTGAAGATAAGATTTTTTCGTTAAAGAAATCTGTTCTTTAAAGACAGCTCTTAAAATTGGGTAATATACAATTTTTTTAAAAAAAATATGAGCAGTTTTCGCGTAATTTTGCGTGAAATGTTGACATTTTTTAAAATTTTCAATACATAAAAAGTGGTACTTGTCCCATTTTCAGCGAACTCTCGAAAATTGTAAAAACGTAACATCTGAAAAGTACAAAATTGAAGATAGAAATTTCTGCATTAAAATGTGTTCTAAAAAATCAGCTCGTTAAGAAATCGCATGTACAATTTTTTGAGAAAAATAGTAGTTTTCTGGTAATTTCGGGTTGAAATTAATTAAATATACAGGTTTCCCACTAACTAGCTCTGAATACACATATCGTAACTGTTATATTTATTATTGTTTCATATGTAAAAGTAAGAAATGACCGCTGCCCCTGACTATCGAAATGAATGCAGATAAGCAACGCAGGCGCTTTGTTTGAATTGGTTGATTCGAACGTTTTGAAATTATAACTGAGGTGTTAGTAGGCAAAATTGCAATATTCCAATATTACGTAGTAACTGTTCCACTATTGCGAGAAAGTATGTGCTCTTGAAGCACCATTAGGTAATTAGTTAATTCTTCCAAAGATGGCAGAGGATGATGACATGCAAGTACATCTCAGAAATGTCTTCGACGTAGCGTCGTGACAGGACAGTCGCCGGAATAAACGCTAACTTGACGAACTTGTTTCTATACAGTTTATTACTATACTATTGCTATATCCAAGAAAAGTTTCCATGTGCCGTCGAATCGCGGGGCGACCTGCCCGCGTCGGAAACGCTTCGTCAGGAGCCTTGGTGATCAAGAAAGTGTGTGCGTGTGTGTGTGTGTGTGTGTGTGTGTAAACTGGAAAAGTCAATCGAAAATTTACAAAAGCGACGACGGAAAACAAAAAAATAATGAAATGGTGTGTTTTAAGTGAAAAAAGGGACACAAAGCGAAGGATTGTCGAAATAAATCACACGAAAATGCGCAAATTACAGATGATGTGCATTCAAACGTTTCGAAGAGTAATGTGAACGATCCAACTCGGAAGTGATGTGACAAATGGTGTGACTCGACAGTGGAATGACATTTCATTTGTGCAACGAAGCAGAGCATTTTAGCAAAATATAATCGAAGAACGGTGCGCTTAATCTCGCAAGTATAATAATACTATCAAAACTATCAGCGAAGGAAAAAAACACTTTGTTGAGAACATGTGAGGAAATGGTAGAAAGGTGACATTAAATAGTGAGCTGTTTGTACCGGATCTAAGAACAAATCTCCTATCGGTTGGAAAAATTAAGATTCTGATGTTCACTGCTGGAAAGATGGTACCGCGATACAAGATTCGAATGAAAATATAGTATTTGAATAGCGTACCTGTGCCAGAACTCTCGCAATCCACCCTCTTTCCTATTTTGCCATTTCCATATTAAGCCTGTAATATATCTTTTTCTTCGAGACCTTCGTATCCTCCGTCACTGGTTCTATATGCCTCCTTGTAACATAATAAAATACACCCTTGTCATTACAAATTGTTCTTATTTAACATTGTTACTGAGCAGAGATGTACACCCGTAAAATTCAGTTGCGTAGAGTATCAAGTAATTGGTTTAATTTCACATACAGTTGCAGATTCTACAGGCTCTGAACAGGTGGGGTAGAAACAAAAGATGTTTAGTTACACGAATGAGATACAAAAATATTCATTCGAGCTTTCGACACGATAGCGATCGGATCAGGGTGCTAGATACATAGCAGTATATTTGAACATTTACGCGAGTTGGGACGTAGTGATTTGTCGTTGTTAGTATTCAAAAGATAGAACTCAGAAATGGTTTTATACGAAGTGAACAGTGAATGCCAAAAGTGGGACATAAATTTTATTAAGCGGACAATGATAATCGAACTTAATCTCCGATGATAGGAACCCGGGTCCGAGGCTTATATAATTTTCATGAAATCACTTAAGATTTTGCCTAGGAAATGAACAATAAGGAGTATTAGAACTTGTAGCAATTCAAGCAGGTGAATGGGAATGGAAAGCCAATGGATAAACAGTGGTTTATGAGAAGAGACGACAAGATACGGATTTGGTCGGTAGCAAGAAAGAAGATTGGACTAGGCCCATTGCTGAAGTCTACGGGGAGACATCCTTTACCAGGACAGTGCTCAAGATTCTCATGGATAACAGGTTCTATAGCGCTATAGTAAAGGTCATGACCAAAAAGAATGTTATACTTTGTTTATTTAAAAAAAAGAAGTTACAAAAATGTATAAATAAATTTGTTATTTTCTATTGATGAAGGCTGATTATCATTTGCCGTCACGTGCAATCCAGTAGGATATTTAAATTTTGCATTTCAGAATCCACGCTTCTTCGTATGGGGGGTGAATTAAGTAATCGTAAGTATTCACGATTATTTCGGTAAAGAACCCACCGAGTCAGCAACGGAGTTATAATTAAATATAATTTGGGAGCTCATTCTCGTGACCATTTCCTGGCGACCATATATTTATTAGAAATTCGGAAACAGGTTACAGGAATTTGAGGGCAGCAAGACGAGTATATATATATATATATATATATATATATATATATATATATATATATATATATATTGTAACACACCCACCTACTATCTTCCAGCCGGTGGCGATAAAGCGTGAAACAATGAATGCTCGTGAAGCGAGCTTTGAATTCTCAGGAAGCTGGATCTTTCGGGTATGAGAAAGGTCTGAACCCTTGACACAATGAATTAGGTAAAATTCTGGTAAAATGAGCATATATTCAGTGAGTAAACTAATTACACAGTGGCACAAATATACAATAAAGTATGCACTTTGCGTACATGGTCACTGCAAAGAAAACAGAAACAACAAAAGAAAAGAACACAACCACAAAAAATGTATAGGCGTCACCTCGACTGCCTTAATACCTACTTCAATAAGTACTATTTATAATTCTTGTGCTTCTACCTCTTTCTGAATTATTTCGTATACCTCATTTAACTTTTGTTATTCTTAAGTTTTCTCCGTGCACGGCCCTTTAAGTGATTCTCTACAATTATTCTATCATAGACTGTTCACAGGTCTCAGCCTTAAGCTGCACATTTATTACAATGCTGTGAACTCAAACACAAAAATAAACGTGACACACACGTTACTTAAATCGTACCCTTTACAAATTATAGACAACTAATTATCCCTGACATAATACAATGAAAGCGTGACTTTCAAACAAGATCACTTTTACTACATGAAATATCACATTCACTCTAGAAAAGTTGTACAAGGTATGGCATTCAAACGAATTTACTGGTGCGTACAGCGAATGAAATCTAAACTGCCGCTCATACGTTCAGAATGTTTCTCCCGGTAATTATTTGGAACTTTCACCTATTTTAGAACGCTTCGCCTGGTATTTAAAGCTACACGATTTCCCAACAAATTGCCGCATAGAAGTTGCGAGTTCTTTACCTCGACATCGCCTTCCCCGCTTGCCATCAGTTAACCTTGGTGTTTTCGGTCGCTCGCAGTCCTCGCCGCGCAACTTGACTGGTTCGATGTTCCACGGTTACACCACTTCCTTCGATCTCAGGATTCCGCTACTCGTCCAAATTCCAGACCTTTCTCCCGATCTCTCTGGATTCCACCATCCACGTAATTGTCCAAGTCCTTCTCGCCTACGCTTGAGTCTTCACTGGAGTCGTCCTTCTGCGTGCCGCGTACCCGTCGTTCGCGCTTCCAGCTTCGAATAACTAGCGTTATTGAATTGAATACTTCTAGCACTCGGCCGACATACCACACTTTGAGCATGCGTGGTCGTGGCGTACAAAATTAAATGCTGGATTTCGTTTAGAGTCCTTCTGCGCGAATTTATTTCTATTATGAAACTATTTCAGATTTAAAGCAATCACATCACTTGCTTTCTCGCGTAATGTTAGTGCTAACACTGTACATGCAATTCACTTTTGAATTCTATCACTCTTATTACCGCGTTTCTCAAATCAGCTTTAACTATGCAAGTAAAAATATACTCCTGCACTAACCAATTACTATCGCCGAAGAATTAGCTTGGGTCGTCGCCGCTGTCGAAATTGAAAGAGTCGTCGCCGCTGTCGAAATTGAAAGAGAGCTCTCCCGAAGCGCGTCGCGGTATTTATGTGACTCCGCCTGGGGAAATTTATGGAGGGGTGAATTTTCTCCTCCTTCGCGCCCTCTTAAGAAAAACATGATCCGTAACTTCGGACATCGGAGTGCGAAAACCTGCGGGTAGATGTCGCTTTCTCGGACCATCGCTCCGCCGCGTACCCTATTTCTCTGTGTTCTGGTCTTTTCTCGTGGCTTATGGTGGCGTTACGGGGTTGTATAATCCCGTGACGTCAAAATAAATATATATATATATATATATATATATATATATATATATATATATATATATTGAGATATACAAAATTTCTCTACATTAATATCTTGCAAAGATCTTAGCGTCCGGCTTGCTGGGTCAATGGGTCACGATATATTATAATCCTTATTACCTTTATAATGGATTATAGGATCCGCTGACTATACAGCGCAGCTGGGAATCTGAAATAGAATGATTCTATATTTCTAGTTCATTACTGTTTGGATTGACTAAATGAAAGATCACTTTCTTTTCTAAAGAACAAAATTTAACACAGTTTATTGTTACCTTTTTAGCAAACAATTTAGTGAATTTAATAAATGATTTGATGTTAGGCCTTTGATCAAGATATCTTTGAATTTACAGTTTTATACCGCGGTTAACTTATCTATTCTTCGTTGATGTCCCTCGTAGACTTCTCAGTCGAAATATCTTGCGAGCTTGCCGTAGTCCAAAGTCCCAAGAAATCCTCTTCTGCCCCTATCCAAGCTGGTCTCAAACTATCAAAATTATCAGTCCCGATTACGTCCTATGACATAGTCCCGAAATCTATTACTCGATTACCACTCCCGACAAAGTCCCAATTTATGCATCAAAATTACTTCCACATGCAATATCTGCAATATCATTTACTGTCCTTAAAATTTCACGATCTGATAACCCGACTCTGACTATCTGCACTACACTCGCTCCCTCTCACGAACCTACGATCAGTTCAGACACGCGATGCCGGTCAGAATGAAATCTTCCTGCATGATTCACCCCTCGAAGACTTCGTATTAAACTACCTTCCTCTTTTTTCATAACATTTGACCGTCCTTCTCTCACCCAGCCAATCCATGCGTTCGTTATATTTTGGTGTAGCTGACCTTTCGATCGTCTAAACTTCTTCGCCCAATCCCAAATTTTCTACTTTCGGCATCCATCTTAATGCATTTTCCACCATATAGTCTACAAATAAATGTTTGTTTATTTTCATGTGACATATCGGTATGTCACTATATATATATATATATATATATATATATATATATATATATATATGTGTGTGTGTGTGTGTGTGTGTGTGTGTATCTGTAGATTACGATTAGAGGAACGTTTCTTCGCGGCCTTTTGCCTCAAAATTTTAATTTTTAAGGCTCTAAAACGTTTCGTTTGTGAGTTATTAAACGAAATAGATTCGAAAATGCGAGTAAGTGTTGCGGGTTGCATTTTACATGAATATTTAAGTACTTTTTTTTAAGCAAATCCTTCATATTTTTAAAGTCAAAGTGCAATTCGCGACGTCTTCGGGAAATTCTCTTTCTTTATAGACCTCATTTATAAAGATTGGTTGCGTGAGAGAGCCGCAAAGGTATGTTTACTACTAAAATAATATAGGGGCCGATGCTATCAAAGTCCATGGGCTGTACTGAGTGCGCAAATCTAGACAAAATTCGCGCATGCCATTATAACAATTAAGAAGAGCAACAAAGACTCATTCGAACATTTACATAGACGTTCGAGAACGCAAATATACGGAGACACATTCAGATAGTATTCGTAAGAATCCTAATCAGGGGCAAGATATTTTATTGAATTTTCGACGACAGCTCCAAATTCTGCAAGGTTAGATTTTTAAAATCAAAAGCATATTTGTTCGAAGCTCCCACGGAAAACGTTGCTCTCGTCTAAAAACAGAAGGTAAAATATGTAAAATGCTCACAATCAGACATTAGCTGAGAGTATTCGTGTAGAAATGGAATGAATATAATAATAATAATAATAATAATAATAATAATAATAATAATAATAATAATAATAATAATAATAATAATAATAATATTTATTCCCAATTTGTTTTACAGCGATAATGTACCTACATTTTTGTTTCTTGGAATTACTAACCATCGATAACCAGTTGTGATGATTAGCAATACTGAATTTATAATTTATTATCTGTTTACTTCTACATAGTACTTTTTATGTTTATTTTTTATTTTTTTTATTTTATTTTACGTCAAAAAAAACAGTTAAAAACTGCGTATGACGTGCTATGGGGAAAAGTGAATTGTGTGCACATTTTCAAAATTCTGTGATCCCTACACTAAGTCATATACTACTTAAATTTTGAATTTTTGAAAGGGAGAAAAAAAAACTCCCATGTAATAAAATCTATTTTCAAGGATAAACAAGCAATAAATTTTGAATGTTACTGTACTAAGTTTCGAACAGCCCTGAGATTGTCCGATCGCAACGATGAGTAAAAGCGCTTATAAGCTTCCGGGCAAAGGAACACGATCCTCTGCGGCAGGTACTTCCCGAGAGCGGGAGGCGAGCTCTAAATCGATGCGCTAATATTAAGGATACCTTTCCGATCTTTTCTTTATTTCATGACTATTTCTCAGATGTTTCGTCAGTAATATTATTTAAATATGCTTATATATTAACTATCCAGTCTAAAATATTTAAAATGCAATATTTAATTACTTTGATCATTGCCGCTTCTATCGATGTAAGGACGCCTCGCCATTGAAAGCTCGAAATATTAGGAGCGTGCAACTACGCCTCCTTGCCACCCTAAGTTATGGTAGTGTGTGTGCTTGCTCCTCTTTATTATTTTATCCTACAATCCATAAATTATAATATTTGTAATATTATCATCAATCCTCATTGGATCAATTGGTGGCTTATATCAAACATGGAATGCTCTGGGCTGTCCGGGTAACGCCGCGTCGATGGCTATGATGCCAACGTTTCGGCCATCTTGTCGTGGTATTCCTGAGGGCTGCTCAAGATGATCGAGACGTTGGCGACACAGCCTTTCTACGCGGCGTCACTCGGACAGCCAAGAGCATTCGCCAGACTCGACGCGGAAACCTACTGCTTCAAATAAAGAAATCAAATTATTGGTAATCCCGAGCTCGTCAACAGCTGAGGTCCCGTAGGCGTAGTGTGTGTTGTTTTCTTGGGGGGGGGGCGATGAATTCTCTCACTGGATAGTGAGATCCTGTGCCGATCTACCGTTGGCTAGCAGGGCTTCCCACCATGTGTTATAGTGTGGTGCATGTAAGAGAGTGTGAATAAAGGGTGGGGATAGGGCAAGGAAGGGAAGGAAAGATCAAGCGCGCGGTCCGTGGCCCGTTTGTTAGGGTACTACTTCCGCATTCGCCATGTTTTGATCGGAGAAATCACAGAAAACTACCGATCAGAGCAGCCGCTCGCTGTAATTCTCCTCCAGACAGCGGCTGAATTCGACCTAGCTATCTAGCTAGTGTCGAAAATCCTGCCACCTAGGATCTCCAGGTGAGAAGCACTACAGGACATCAGTTGATGCCCTGAGCCACTTCTCCCGGTCAAATAAAGCAAGGGGCGCGGCCCTCAGTGCGTGTAGGCGAGGGGGTGTGCGCGGCGGACGGCGAGGGGGGCGCGGCCCTCAGTGTGTGTAGGCGAGGTGGCGGACGAGGGGGCGTGTCCTCAGTGCGTGTAGGCAAAGGGGCGGGCGCGGCAGGGGGCGAAGGGGGCGTGTAGGCGAAGGGGCGTGCGCGGCGGAGGGCGAGAGGGCGCGTCACTCAGTGCGTGTTGGCGAAGGGGCGGGCGCGGCAGGGGGCGAAGGGGGCGTGGCCCTCAGTGCGTGTAGGCGAGGGGGCGTGCGCGGCGGAGGGCGAGGGGGGCGCGACCCTCAGTGCGTGTAGGCGAGGCGTCGGGCGAGGGGGCGTGCGCGGCGGAGGGCGAGGGAGCGCTCGGCGGCCAGCGCGCCGGCCGCCGCGACGGCGCCCAGCGCCAGCAGCAGCAGCGCGGGCGCCAGCTGCGGCACCGCCACCGGCCGGGGCTCCTCGGCGTCGGCCGCGCCGCGCGCGCACTGCGGCTGCTCGGGCGTCCACAGCCGGTGCTGGAACTGCAGCAGCCCGCTCTCCCACACGCGTCGCAGCCTGCGGGCAAACACACACATCGGTCAATGAAGTGGAGCTACAAAAGCGCATACTTCCTAGCATTGTTGGCAATGGGTGCGTCATCTATCTAAATATACAGGTGTCCCACCAACTATGGGCCACCCATTACATCTAAACGGATCACGATATCGAAGTGCAGTTTACGTTCAACAATGCGGAATCATGGGGCAAAAATATGTCGTAGAGAGATTGTTTGAAAAAAAAAATAGATTTCGAGAAATTTAATCATCTTTGATTTTTTAATTGGAACTGTATATTTTTCTCATCAGCAATGGTTAAATCATAAAAAGATAAATCCAATGACGTTAGTATGTTTGCAATAATTAGAGTATAAAATTAGATTTCCTTACATATGATCTTAAATTAAACAGACAATATTTCCTTCAGCACGCCTCGCAATTATTGCCTTCGGGGAAGGTGCCCTTCGCGACTCTCTTACGTTGTCACGTATAGACGGAAACACTACTCGACCGATGTCGTTGAAATTTTCACACTGTGTTCTTATTAGTATTGGAAGTATTTAAAGAGCGATTTGAATTGAATCGGACACGTGATGGCGTTGTTTTTGCTAAGTTAATCAACGAGGGTGGTCCGTTCCCGGACGACCTTCCTTGAAGTGCGATCTATGGATATCTTTTTGAACCACACGCCTCGCTTCTAATCATAATATCGAATAAAATCGAAGTTGCAGAAAGCAAGAAGTCTGAACCAAATGCTGGCGGTGCACATCATTATTCGAAAATTTTATTTTTAAAGTGTATTTAATAAGTACTAAAGTGTTGCTTGGTACGTATACGTATCAATAACTATAGTTATTCTTTACTGATTAATTGATTGTGAACGTGGATCGTATTTAATACACTGCAATAGCGAAGCATTGCCGAGCCCACTAGTATTATAATATTACTTGAATACACATTTGTACATTTTTCTAAATTAAAAGGTTACACTAAATAAAGTTTTGTGTCATGTTATTCAGTGCATTTAGCTCTATCCATCCAAAGTTTAAATGAAAAGAAAAATGGAACCGTTTATGAGAAACGTATTTTAAAATTACATTTATTTCACGCAAAATTAAGCGAAAACTACTCATATTTTGAAGAGAGAAAAAAAAGATCATGACTTATATAGAAATCTATTTTTGAAGAATAGATTGCATTAAGAAGAAAAAATTTATCCTTAACGTTGTAGTAGTAGGAAGATTCAGATTAAAATTTAACTTTCCTGCTGTTGCTGCTGATGGTGTAAGTTCGCCACTCGCCAAAGCAGCGTGATTGTGTCGCTCGTGTGAATGTCTCTATTTAAACCGAGGTTTTGCCACCTCGGAAGCGCTGCCGAGTGGCGCCGTGTGAAGGGACCCTTAGACGCGGGTCACAGTGAAGTTGATTTTGGCTGAAAGTTTGGTCGCCCGACGTCGGACGGACAAAATCATACGAAACATCGACAGCCGATGTTTTTTCGCACCGGCTGAAGAGGTCGTTCGGGTTCACTTCGAGCATTTCTGTTTACCATCTCGTATTTGAACGAATTTGGCACGTCGGATAAAAACAGCCCACCAAAATTTCGGGCAAAGTCGGCTCCTCGGTGACCGCGCGCCGCCGAAGTGGAAGTATGGATGAATGCCTTATTTTACGTGGCGAGACTCAGGCCATGAGGCCTGCTCTTCCGTCTGACCACGCAATATTCGCTACGCTCCTTTCTCCAACTAGGGGAGAAAGAAGGTATTACTTGGGCGAAGAAACAGACAATTTGACTTTAGCTCAGAGGCTTCAATTAGACTTGAGAATCTTTTACATGTGATCTACTAACATGGGTCAGCCGGCTTTGCTTCCCCTCCGAAGGATTTTTTCGGTCTTAAAAATCCACGGCTTCGATCGGGTTCGATTGATTGATTTTTTCGTGTTTCCGGGCGCGTCAAATGCTTTGGTCATTGGTCTCAGTGATCTTAGTGTAGTGCATGTTTTTTCCTCGGGAGATGGCGGTGATCTTCCCCCGCTGGATGGCGAGATCCGGCGCCGACCTACCGTCGGCTAGTGGGGTTTCCCCCTAACCAAGACTCTCCAACCAGCGGGCACCGCCCCAGCCGGGACAAGCTCTAAGCTCCCGACCGGTCTCCCGGAATATGTGGTAGTGTAGTGCATGTTAGTGTAAGTGTTTGTAAGGGGAGAGGATAGGACAAGGAAGAGGAAGGACATATCGCGCGCGGTCTGTGGCCCGTTTGGTAGGGTACTGCTCCGGCATTCACCTGGTGTTGATCAGAGAAACCACAGAAAACTACCGATCAGAGCAGAATTCTCCTCCAGACAGCGACTGAATTCGACCTAGCTGAAAAGCTAGTGTCGAAAATCCTGCCGCCGTCAGGACTCGAACCTAGGACCACCCGGTCAGAGACGCTGCAGTGACATCAGTTGATGCACTGAGCTACCGCTCCCGGTCCGATCGGGTTCGAACCCGTGAACTTGGGTATTACAGCCCGCTACGCTAACCATCGCCGCCGCAAGTGGGCGCTTACGCGAGCGTGGCGTCCTCGCGCAGGGGCGAGCCGCGGGGCACGGCGCCGTAGGGCATGGAGTGCGGCATGAAGAGCACGTGGGCCAGCGCGCAGCGGCCAGCGTCGTCCAGCTGCGCGTCCAACAGCGGGAAGAGCGACGGCGCCTCGGCCTGGAAGGCGAAGCCGCCGCCGGCCACGCGCCGCACGCCCTCGCCCAGAGGCAGCGCCGTCGGCCGCTTGCGCGCCCGCAGCAGCTCCACGCTCGGGTCCTGCGAATGCTGCGCGCCGCGCAAGCACGCTCGCTCACGACTTCTCCTATTTATTCTTCCTTCCCTTATTTGAATCATTACTCTTCTTTATCATCAGAGTGTATAGTAGAGGTAGGCCTAAGGGGTACTTTGCAAATAATAATAATAATAATAATAATAATAATAATAATAATAATAATAATAATAATAATAATAATAATAATATAATAATAATAATAATAAAGTAATAATAACAGCAACTACAGGAATAGTTGGCCGAGACGGGCCTGCATGCAACATTGACTGCCGAGGCGGAGCAGGGCAGTCTTGTATCATTCCTACAAAATAGTCTATGAAGAATTTGGGAGGACAACGGGATGATATGTCCTGAGAACCCGCGGAATAGTTTGGTTGCCGGATCGGTTAAAGACCAAAAGGATAAGAGGCATAAAAAAACAATTTTTAAAAAATCAAAAATTGAAGCACACAACTGGCACACATGCGCAGCTGTACGCGAACCATATCACCGAAAAAATTGTCTACAAAAATTAATAGATATCTGTTTAATTGGGTGGGTGTGCATACTTATTGTTTTGAAATTGACTTAAAAGATATAAATTTAATTTTGAGGAATTGTGTATAATACAGCTTCTAGAAAATTCTTTGAATGGGTTGCCGTGTAGTATAGAAGGAATTATTCTCTAAGAATGAGCCAAAGTGACAGTTCGCAAAACAAGTGAACATCACATGTAACTCAGAGAAGTATCCCTCCGCCGCGACAGCTGATCAGCCACGCCTCTTCATACAGTATTTGGTTATGGCTCCGGTGAAGACATCACTATGCAAAAGTCTAGGAGTTTCGCTAAGGTATGTGCACGTACGCAAGTCCGAGAAATATTGAAATTTAATTACGTATGTGAAAAATCTCTTACCATGCTCAGTAAAAGAAAACTGCCACGAATGTAAATAGAAATTCAATCACAGCTTGCCACACAACAGCACAGTACCCGAAAACACGTGCACCAGTAGGCATCTCACATTCAAGTCTCGATTTTAAAATAAACATAATATTCATCACACAAAAAGTAAATTTAATGTAATGTTTATAGGAAAAAATAATTCTAACGGATGAGCACATAACACTGCTCTTCCTAATTTCAATTATTTCTCGTGACGCAGTATATTTTTGTCGGATGAGAACATCACAAAAGGAAGTATCGAAGCCATTTACAAGTGAGCCAACTGCAAACGAACGAATGCAAAAGGAGTCTAATGGGCTCAAGGACACAATGACCACAGAACTTCTAGTTATGTTGCTAGCACTAGCTGTCACTTTGGCTCATTCTTAGGAAAATCCTTCTATACTTGGGGTTTTCTAACGTGGCGGCTGTGGGTTGTATCTCCTAAGTGGAATTCGGCACGACTTTTTACGTCATTCTCAGTCCTGCCGCTAGAATTGCTTGATCTGTAGCACTGCGACATCTTGCGGCAGGACCAAGAAAGATGCAAAAAGTCGGGCCGAATTCCATCTTGGAGATCCTACCCACAGCCACACAGCCTACCCAAACAAGAATACAGTCGCTAGATATTCGGCCGGTTTCACCAACGTTGATCAGTAGCTTTGACGACGCGTCAAACCATTGACGACGCGTCAAACGCCTTATTTACATTTCATCAAGGTCATTTCGCCTGACGATCGTCAAAATATTCGTCCAATGTTGACGGACCGGTACCCCACCATCAATGATTTTGACGGGTCCTTAAACTGCTGTTGTGAGGTTAGGGTGCATCAAACGCAAGCATTGTATTTCATTAACCTAGTTATTTTACTTTTTTTGCTGTTTAAGTGGGGCGTGCGTGATATAATGGTAGATAATTTTGATGCTTAACTTTAGGTATATTTAGAAGTCATGGTTCCAGAATACGCAATTACTAAAAAATATATACATTTTATCTTAATTGGAAGTAATTCACTCAATTCGTAACGAGAGAATGCCGAAGGCGGTGTTCTGGAAGAATTTAGAAGAAATAAAACCGCGTATGGAATATCCCTCAAATAGAAATAAGCCTCTAACGCCCATGCCCAGTAGTTGATAGCTTTAAGATTTTATTGTGTGGGACATTTGCTGCGGCCGTTGCAATGGAATTTTGTCAACCACAGAGTGCGATTGATTAAATAAAAATATAATTTCTTTCGCAAATCCTTCTTTACGCCCACAACTCGCGGTATTTTCACGGGATGCCTAAACCTAACCAATAAGGTGAGACTTATTTTAGAATAGCGAACTTTCCTGGAATATACAGAGATGATAGACTGCACACATGTGCCAATTTTGCCTTCGGAGGAAATGAATTAGAAGGATTCAGAAATCGAAAAATTTATTTCTTCGTAAATGTACAAATTTGTGATTTTCATCATGTGCCAACCTACTTGAAATATAATAGTTCATACGTCATCAGTAGTCGACAGGTTCAATAGCCAAGGCGGAACAGGTTCAATAGCCGTGTTGTAACCTAACATAATAGCCAGCTTCTGTATAAGGAAAAAAAATGAACGCACCTTCCCTGGCGAATCGTGAAAGTTAACGGAGCGTCCTCAAAAACGACGATCGTCGAGTCAGATTTGACGAGTGTTGGTGAAATCGACAGATATACTTCGATTAAAACATTAAGTCATTTGTCCCTTAGTCAACTGTGACGCTGACATCCAATTGGGAGCTTGAACGTCGCCACAGAGACGTTCAAGCTCCCGATTGAAAGACATCGCCAGAGCTGATCAAGTGGCAATGAACTGAATATTTTAACAGAAGTATACTATAAGAAGGGTCTGCTTTGACAGATACTGCTTGGCCACTGCTGGCAACTTCAGGTTATGTCCATGCACTCATTTTGTCCGTGCGTTCGTTTATAGTTAGTTCATTGTCTGTCTTAAGTTGGATACCTAATGCTTGGATTTACAGATACTTCGCGCGAGCAAATACATCCCTAATGATTCCACGAGTATCGGAGTGATAATCATTTAACAACGACAAATATGTGTTTACAATAGTTGTTTTCAAGCATGATAAGGGAAACTAGAGCCCCGCCCCGAGATAGATGGCTGGAAGAAATATTTCTCCCGCTTCGGCCCGAGGCCCACACAGTAACAGATTTTTTCAGCGCACTTTAGCGCCTAAATTGTTTTTCAGAAAATTCAAGTTAATGTAGGCACTTTCCAGGAAATTTTATCGACTTTAATTTTGTAAATAACAATTGTTTTGATAAAACGTATAGTTTTGAAGATATAAGTAAAACATTAAATAAAACAGGGCGTCTTTTAAAGGCTCTTTTTAAATTTTCTCTGCAAAACCGACCTTTTTGAGGTGGAAAACATCAAATTCGAATTCAGTACCCTCAAAAACATATCGAGTAAAAACTTTCGGAATTTTTTCCTGCATCGGACCTTTTTGAGCACTAATTTACATGACTAGTTCTTATCCATCAGTTAGTCAATTTTGACAAAAATCACTGATTAGTAAATTAAAGAGGTAAGGTAAAGATAGAATTTCGGATTTCAAAAAAGAGACTTACAAGAATCACGTGGGATTTGCTTATTATTCGTACATTTTTTCTAAAAGTCTGAGAGCTTTAGTGGTTCCCCAGAATATTATGCCATCTTAGGTGGGAATGAACTTTCGCAAATAAATACAACGATCAGTATGGAACCTGACTGGATTTAAAACAATTGCACTAGTGGCATAGTGAACTTAATTTGTTTTCAATTAATTTAAATGGACGTTCCATTTGAGTTTGACTAGGTATCTAGGTATATTTGACTATTATTTATACATGCAAATAACTTTCTTAAAAACACCCTTCAATTGCTCCCCCACCCCCACCTCGCGTTGTACACTTCAGGATTTTTGGTATGATGCACTGTTGGTAACAAGAAGTGTTGTCAAATTTTAAAACTCCGGGATTTATTTCACTCGATAACCATTTCCTGGTATTCTTTGACTGAAAACTATTCCCTGTTCTTGGTGGATGAGTGAGTGAGAGTTGGTAATTTTCCTAGGCGCGTCAACTACTATGACCATTAGTCCCGTAAGTGAAGTGCTCGTTATATACCCCAGAGGTCCTTTCCTGCTGGTGCATTAGATCCCGCGGTGACTTATACATCAGTTTGCATGGTTCTCCTCTGCGTGGCACCGCCCTAGCCGGAACAAGCTCTAGTAAGATCCCAACTAGTCTCTCGGCGTATTTGGTAGGGTAGTGCATGTAAGTGCGTATGTCTATTGCGGAGAGGTTAGGACAAGAAAGAGGAAAGAACGATCGCGCACACTCTGTGGTCAATTTGTTATGGTATTCCGGCATTCGCCTGGTGATGATAGGAGAAACCACGGAAAACACCGAGCAGCTCGCCGCTAGAAATCACCTTCGGACAGCCGCTAAATTCGTGCTATCTAGCTAGCATAGAAAATCCCCAACCACCGCGGTGGAACCACAACGGTGCACACCGTCGTGATTCGTACGCTGGAACCTCCCGGGTATACTAGAATTGCTGCAGAGTCAACAGCAATGTTGCCTCTAAGCCCATTCAATTGTACTCGGGTGAACATTATAGTCAGAGTTCGTAAAAATAGTATGTTGTATGAAACATCAAAATATGTAGATGAATATGTCATAAAAATGATAAGAATAGGAAACGAATATGTAAAAATGGATATATACGCTCTAATTTATGGGACATTTACAAACCAAACAAATATATTGAAACATTTTAAAAATAAATACAGTCGACTCCGGTTATAATGAACTTGAATATAGCGAACCCTCGGTTATAGTGAACTTAAGTCACCGGTTCCGTTTCACTTACAATTCAAATAAGCATAAGAAGATTCGGTTATAGTGAACCTGAACCTCGGTTATAGTGAACCTCGTTTACAGGAAATACGACATGGAAATTAATTCCTCCTGGAAAAGAATATATCGCCTCAGGGCCACAAATTTCAACTCAGCTTG